>CALYDF020002746.1:0-50468 GCA_944474145.2 Dicrocoelium dendriticum | reverse complement strand
AATTAATTTTCATCACTCAACCAAAGCGATTTACATCAAAGGTTTGCGCGTTTGTACCACATTATATGCTAACTTACATGTCACCCACACGTGTATATCAACGTCCGTCTGTCTATATATTCCTTATTAAAACAGTGTGATTTATTGTAAAATATCTGAAACAGAAATTGTCTTGACTATGCTATTGGGTTTATCATACATCAGCCGAATGCGTTCGCTTCGATGATAAGCGTTCTGTCAATATTCTACATATTTCAAAGGTTGTGTAACTTAACTGGAAGAAGGAAACAGTGTTCGATAACTGAAGATATGTATAGGTGCGACGATCTTCGTAGGTTGTTCAGGGTAGCTATAGAAATCGGCATCAAAATGTCGTTAGAATAGAGACTGGGTTAACTAACTCAAAATGTCTAGTTATTTGGGTGCATAATCATTTTTCAGCCTTACGGATGTCTCTAAGTACACAGGTTCTCTCGCTATAACATCTCCACTTGATAGCTTTATTCTACATTGGTCTGAAAACTTATTAGTATACCAGTGACCCTAGTTCTGAAAATTTTATCCAATAATATGGACCAGGATTTAGCTAAAGGCACAAGTAATAAACGGCCAAAAAGGAAGCGCTGTTGTAACTGTAGGATAGAACAACGGTAGAGGAACAACTCCATTACTAACGCCTCTTAAACCTACGAATTAAACGCATAGTTCAGCATAACATGGATGATAGGGAATGCAGCCGATTAAACTTAATTTCTGAGCAAATCAAATCTAAGACGGAATTTAACAATAATCTTGCTGATTCTTTGTGAGCAATTAGGTGGAGGCAAGATGTAGCCTAATAAACAGAAATTTGACAAATGGAACATTCTTAGTGATTAATCAAGAACGTCAGTCTGAGGCGAAACATTGTTTTCAAATATTCATCTACGGGCCGCTACAACCATATAAGGTTAAATTACAAAAGGATGGATAGTGATTGGTTCGGGGGTTTGGTCTGAACTGACTCGGTAAATGGTTAGACAGCGAATAGTTTGCCGCTGTCTCACGCACACAGATCGATTGAGGGTTAGCTAATCACAATGCCTGACCCGATGTCAGGGTGACGGCTAGGTTGATGGATGTTCGGCCAGGGCAGGTATAGGGGTTGCACAATCGTTTTCTTCGAGCACAGCGGGGGTTGGGATATGCGGATCGCAATGGCCTCTGTAGTGGCGAGCATCCTTAACCGTGTACCTTTCGATTTGATTATTGGAACCTGATAATCCACAGTAAAGGCATTCGGGAGGTAATTCTGATTATCTGATGCGAACCTATGAGACAAAATAGCGATTGTAAGCACTCCGGTGCCCCCTTTTCAACAAACATTCAGGGTTATGTTCCTTAATGCATGAAAGATATGCTCAGAGGATGCTCTGGAGGTTGAAAAGAAATCCATCTAGAACACTCTGCGTGCAAATGGGTATCCAGAAAGATTCATTCAGGGCAACATGCAGCCCAAAATAACACCGGTCGTAAAGGACGTAGTCGAGCCAATGGTCATATTCATCCGCCTTGGTTTTAAAGGTGATACAGCTAGTGAGCTTGTAACAAGAAAATTGACGCAAACTTTAAGGAACACCATTTAGGCTGCAGAGTTACGATACATCTTCCCATGTATCAGCTAACTCCTGTGTGCAACAAGGACAGACTGCCGAAGCTGAGCTCTTCTTACGTTATCTGCCGAATTGAATGCACTTTTGGGACAACATATATTGGTCGTATGGCTCGTCAACTTTCACGTCGCATTAAGGAACATAGCACTAAACGGTTGTTGAACGGGGGCACCGGCGTGCTTAGAAGCGGTATTTTGTCTCATCTGTTCGAATCAGGTCACCAGATTAACCTCCCGAATGCCTTTACTGTGGATTATCAGGTTCCAACAATTAAACCGAACGGTACGCGGTTAAGGATGCTCGCCACTACAGAGGCCATTGCGATCCGCATATCCCAACCCTCGCTGTGCTCGCAGAAAACGATTGTTCAACCCCTATACCTGCCCTGGCCGAACATCCATCAACCTAGCCGTCACTTTGACATCGGCTCAGGCATTGTGATTAGCTAACCCTCAATCGTTCTGTGTGCGTGAGACAGCGGCAAACTATTCGCTGTCTAACCATTTACCGAGTCAGTTCAGACCAAACCCCCGAACCAATCACTATCCATCCTTTCCTAATTTAAACTTATATGATTGTAGCGGCTCGTAGATTAATCACTGAAACCGGATTTTGGTTAATTTTTTAACATACAAAACAAAATACATAAAATTTCAAAACGTTTAGCGTTGAAGCAATTAATCACGCAATTACGAAAAGCTAGTTGTGTTTTAGTTTTACTTGACATTCAAGTCGAAACGTATTCCGGTTTTTTAAGATCATTTTGCAAAAGGCGTAATGGTTTTGTGTTTGGAGAAGTAAATGATCATCGTCCCCAGCGCGTGATTATGAAAACACCTAAGGGCCATGCAACTATCCAATAAAAGATTGATGTTATATGCTGATAACATTTTGTTGTATATATCATCCTTCAAGGACCACGGTTAATTATTTCTATGCTTTCAAATCAACACAGGATTTTGGGCGATCCAGTTAAGATAATAATTTATATCAAGTAGCAAATAAAGGCGAAATAATTATTTTGATAAATTGAATTACCCATTATTGAGCTCGTATTTCGTTTACATTATATAAGGAGCTTTACTTGAAATAAATTTGCGTTTTTCCATCAGCTCAGTTGCTTTTATTTAAGGTTATTCGGCATGCTGTGGTACTTGCAGCCATACTTTCTATCTTTGGAAACATGATAGATAAGAAAAACCGATCAATGTTCGCCTGTGCTGAAGCTTCTTTGATATTGCATAAATTTAGCAGAAAAACTATATATCACAAAACTTTAGACAAACCACCTTTTTCTATCATTATGCATTAAATGTTATCTAAAATATGTTTTTAAAAAACAGTCATGTGTTCAAATCGAATTTTGTGCCTAAAAAATTAAATATAATCTATTCCCAAAGAGGATCTGCATCAGTTAATGATTTACACAACTAAATTTCACGTCCGCACATACAAACGCAAATCCTTTGGAGCTTATGGATAAGAAAATTAGTAGTTCAATTACAGCAGTTTCGTGGGTGAATAGCAGTGCCCTAGGGAGCAAATAAGTAACTTAGCTTTTTGCAAACAACCTTTAATGCCCAAAGTTTAACCATTTATATATATTGGCGCTTACATGACATCGCACAGGAAACACGGCACCTAAGTCTCGTAAGCTGACGCACTATGTCACTGTGCTCAAAACTGCACAAAGAACAGCCAAGGAGAGTGCTAAGGGATTATCCTACATGCTCTATAGAATTAGACCAAAACTTGTACGTACGAAAAAATGAATTGACTGACAATCTCATGATGGTGCATCAAATCATGTATTAACCTAACTAGTTTCGTCATCGAGCTTCAAAGCAGCCAAAACACCATCATGTTAACTTGCCAGATTTGGCCGGCCAAATGGTAAAACCAATCGAATGTCGTAGCAAACTTTCATTCGTTTAGCCACCGCAGTCGTGACTACCATATATAGTGTATGTCACGATGCTCCAATAGTAACCCTATTCAAAATAATTCTTGAGAAATTATTTGTACTGTAGTGCTGTAAAACTTAGTTGCATGAGGATAAAATGGACGCTGATTTCTTGCCAACTAGCATGACACTCATCAGAAGCAACCGGTTTGCAAAACGAGGATGAGTTATTATTTACTCTAGAAGTGGCCTACGTTATAAGGCTGCGTTTGCTTCAAACTCGCACATCCATGATTTCCTCTGTTATCCTAGCCGTTTAAAATCAGAGGCGCCTACACTAAAGCCTTAAGGAACCCTTATTCTTCAAGCTCTGCACCCAAAATGTACGACCGCCTAGCTACCGACATGAAAAGTGACAACTATAATATCACGCGCAGACCTTAGCTTTATGCGCAATGTCAGATTATATTGATACCGATCCCTGTATACGATCCGAGAACAATACAAGCTTCATTTGCAAGAGGTCAGCTGCATGTGTGGATTTAAAACTACTCTATTCAGCGCACCGTGTTTAGCATACTCAACAAGCCGTTTGTGCTAAATCTTGTGTTCATGAGCGCGGAACATTTACTTGATGCCTTTTATAGATACTGTGTTTCAGGCATCAGTTTTCATGCTGTCATTACATTCTATTTGAGCTGAAGCCTCTACTGTCTAAATGAGAACACTCAGATGCCAGCGCGATGTTTTGTACTTTGACCTCAATGACTAACTGGTTAGTGCTACAAGATGTTCACCTTTCTGTGAAGAACCAAATGAGTTGGTTTTGCAGGAGCTCGAGGTTAGATTCAATGGGCTGAATTTAGTTGCTTCAAATAATGGGTACAACACAGAACCTAATGAATATTTCGCATGATGTAGAACCCAAAAGTCGATGTGACTGCGCTAAACAACATGGTCTGCGCATGGCGTTCCTCAACATCTGGTCTTGGACATTTACATAAAGCAAATTAACAAATTGCTATACCGCTTGACATTTTAGTGTTGACCTAAAACACACTCATTCAGTAGTCTGTACACTTCACTTTTATTGTTGTTTGTAACTGCAATGTATCCATTTGTTTTAGTAACGGCACATCCGTTTTCACGAATTTCTTTGTTGAGTTCAAACTACACCTTACCTAGCTCTTGTAGATTCGTCTCCTAATTTTGCTTTTTGAACAATAAAATTCAAATTCAGTTGCCACCAAATTCTATACTGTCCAGTATTTTACCGGGTGCCTAAGTGACAATGATCACCAACTGGTGTTCCAGGAGCCACACAAAAGTGTGTCCCTACGGTCCAGAACCACCGCCCGTCACTTTGAATTTTCTCTCTGATGAACTAGTACCAGTGAATTTGTGCTTCATTCATTGTGATCATTTTGTTTCCTAGCCTACCCAAGATTTTCCTATTCTACAATGAATTATCTAGTGGTTAAGCCACTTCCATACGTCGTTATCACTGTGGCGTTTGTTAATCTGACATTTTGGGTGCATTATGCTTTGTTGTGGTTTATGCACCCAAAATCCATTCTTTACATTCGTAGTATTTCCGCTAATATCTCCATATACTAGATGTTAATACCTCGCCTTCCTGAGAATATCTCTTCGCTGGTGATAGATATCATCTTTTCCCCCAGTTGTATAGAAATGCAAGACTCTTAAACGGGCTGTTATTTAGCAAATCACGCCATCTGACAAGGTCGGCCTGCAGCTAAATTTAGTGATCTTCAACCGTGGGAAAGGTAGTCCTCAGCCTTGTTGCGATACATGCAACATCGCATTGGCAAGTCCAACTAGAGCGTAGTGATGCTGCGTGCACTGTGGATACAACGCCCAGCTGAAATCAATCAGGCCATATCTGCGGTAGCAACTGACCTCCAAATCACAACAATTGCAGACCTAGTAGACTGCGTCATCGAACTACACAAGCGGGAGACTTAACACTGAGGACCTACGCAGTGCAGCGATAGTGCAACTTCAGCGATACATGCGACCAGCGAACCGTCCGCATTAGGTGCCTTATCTTCGCAGATAGCCTCGCTTTAGCGCCAGATTAAAAAGCTCCTTCTAAACCGAAAGCACCGCAGCCGCTCTGAAACATTTCCCTGTAGCACAAAGCCACATGACCCAATTAACGCGTTTACCATCCATGTTTCGGTAATAAAATACCTAATTGCTTAAAGCCATTTAGCTACTAAGCTAAACCAGATCCTCCAAACCGGCAAGTAATGGCCACAAAGGACGTCGGCAACACTCCAAGTCGTTTTAGCTACATAAGGATTAAGATTCCGAGACCCACGCCACAGTTGATACCGGGGGCTGATGTCAGCGTCACTTCCCTATGCCAGCATAGGTTTCTTGTAGACAACCCCACTTGTTGCGAATGTCACACTAATAGCCATCTGCGGTCATCAGTCACTTAGCTTAGACCTAGATCATTGGCGCACGTTTCGCTAGGTATTCAACGTTGCTACAGTCCACTTTGCCATCATCCGCATAGACTTTCTCATTCATTTATATCTCTTGTTTGATGAGAAGCGTCAAACGTTAGTGTACCCTTCAACGAAAATTATTGCACATGGTACCAACCCCGAGGTCGCATTTATTACCTCGGTTTGTACACTTCCACTGACCTAGCCTAACTACGCCAATATCACCCAGTTCTCCAAGCTAATTCAGCCAAGGAAAGCAGACCTGCCCTTGGCATCCCAAGGGACGCACCACACTCAGACGAATAGACCGCGTGTATAATGCCGTGCACCTCGACTATCTCCAGTGAAACTTAAATTATTAAGGGCAGAGTTTGTGCACATGTCCGGAGTTGGGAATAGTCGCATTTCCGACAGCCCTTGGACCTCTTTGCTACAGATATTCCCTAATGAATCTGGCCTATGGAGATCTTGCGGTGACTACCGCGCAATGAATGGCGTAACCGTCCAAGTTGGGTATCTCATCCAACGAATACAATGCTTTACCGCAAGCTTTGCAGATAAGATGACGTTTATCAAGCTTAAACTGGTTTGTGTCTATAAGTCGGATACTTGTGGAAGAAAATAACAACCAGAAACCACCGTCGTCATTAAGTTTGGCTTGTTTGAAATTTAATGGATGTCATTTGGACTGTGCAGCGCCATACAAAATATCCAGCGCTTCATCCATGCTGCCACTCATAGCCTAGACTTGGCCTATTCCCAACTCGATGATATTTTCGTAGCCAGTTCATCGGGAGAAGGGCATCTAAGCCACCTTTGAGTACTCTTGCAGCGGTTGACTTAAATCGTTATAGCAGTCAACCGGACTAAGTGTAAAATCGGCAAATCAACGGTCGAATACACAGACTAGGCTGTTGCATACATTGGTACCGAAGTTATTCCTGATAATATTCCAGCAATTAAAGAATACTCAACCCCAAATTTATTAAAGCGTCTCAGTTGATTTTGAGGATGGTTAAATAGTGCTGGCGATTCGCTCCGCTCTGTGCACAGCAAGTGGAAACTCTGACTGAACCAACGCGAGAAAACGAAGTAGCACATACAGAGATTATGAAGCACAATCTCAATGCAATGGACTGTGGTTCACATTGAAGTGAACCTTAGTCACGGCAATCACTAGGACCGTACTCAAAGCAAATGCAAATTTTTGTTGCTTACCTGAAAACTCTGCAAAACCACCACGCGTCTCGATGTAATTTCATCTCAACTGGTGGATACAGCAGGCGTCGATTCGGCGACTTTAATATTAATAGACGACAAGCTACCAATTTGGCTAACGGGTCACGGTGGGCAACGCATTGCACCTCGGTAAAGACTTACTGGATGGTAAGTTTGGACTACACTTTGTGTGATTGGATTGCGACGCGCAATCTTACTGTAAAGGACTGTGGTTTACATTGAAGTGAACCATAGTCACGGCGAACACTTGGATCGTACTCAAAGTTGAAGAAAATTCGGTGTTGCCCACCAGAAAACACTGCATAACCACGGAGCGTTACGATGTAAATTTATCTCATCAGGTCTAAACTGAAGGACTCGATCCCGAGACCGTAAGTATAGTTCCCGAGACCTCTATCAATATGGACACCGGGTCACGGCGGGCAAAGCTTCGAACAACGATAAGGACTAACTGGATTGTCAATTATGCACTACACGTTTTGTGATTGTATTGCGAAGCTCAATCTCAATGTAATGGACTGTGGTTCACATTGAAGTGAAACTTATTCATTTCGATCACAGGGACCGTACTCAAAGCAGATGAAAACCGGGTGTTGCCCACCCAAAAACACTGCACGACAACGACGCGTTTCGAGGAAATTTATCTCATATAGTGGAGAGAGGAACTTGGTACCAAGACCACCGGAATTTTAGAAATACCACTACCCCTTGAAACCCGATCAAGAAGGGAAACGCGTGGTGCAACGGTAATGACTTACCGGGAGTGTCAAGTTTGGACTACGCGTGGTGTGTTTGGTTTGCGACGCGCAATCTCAAGGTAATGTACTGTGGTTCACATTGAATTTAACTTTAACCACAGCGATCACTTGTTTCGTACTCAAAGCCGATGGAAGTCAGGTGTTACCCACCCTAAAACACTGCACAACCACGACGCGTTTAAATGTAATTTCATCTCATAAGGTAGAGACAGCAGGCCTCGATCCAGAAACCATTGCAATACTAGCCGAAAGCTCCACCCCTTCGGCCAACGGGTCACGGTGGGCAACGATTGGTACAACGGTAATGACTAATTGGAGGGTCAATTTTGGACTACACCTTGCGTGATTGGATTGTGACGCGAAATCTAAATGTAATGGATTGTGGTTCTTAATAAAGTGAACCTTAGTCACGGCGAGCAGTGGGACTGCACTAAAAGCAAATGGAAACTGGGTGTTGCCGACCCGGAAACACAGCACAACCACGACGCGTTTCGATATAATTTTATCTCATCAGGTGGAGACAGCCGGCCTTGAACCCGCGGCCATTGGAATAGTAGCCGAAGCCTCCACCCGTTTGACTACCGGGTTAGGGTGGTTAACGCTTGGCACAACGGTGATGACAAATTGGCTTGTCAAGTTTGGACTACACGTTAGTGATTGGGTTGCGACGCGCAATCTCAATGTAATGGACGGTCGTTCACATTGAAGATAACGTTAGCCAGAGCGATCAATATTACGGATTTCCAAGCGGATAGATATCGGTTGTTGCTTACCAGGAAACACTGCACAACCACGACGCGTTTCGATGTAATTTCATCACGTCAGGTAGAGACAGCATGCTTCGATCCAGCGACTATTTATATAGTATCAGAAACCTCTACCTCTCTGGCAACCGGGTCACGGTGGGCAGCGATTAGCGCAAAGGTAATAACTAACTGGACGGTCAAGTTTACACTACACGTTGCGTGAATGGATTGCGACGCGCAATCTCAGTGAAATGGACTGCGGTTCACGTAGAAGTGAACCTTCGTCAGTTCGACCAATATGACCTTGATAAAAGCAGATGGCATTGGGCTATTCTTACCCGAAATACTGCACAACCACTACGCGTTTTGATGTAATTTATCTTATCAGGTGGAGTTAGCGGGCTTCCATCCAACGACCAATTTTATAATTGCAGAATATTCTACACCTTTGTATAACGCTTTAATGTGTGCAACGTATGGTACAGCGGTAATCATCAATTGGAGAAAAAATATTCAAACGTTTGTGTGAATGTATTGAGACGCGCAATCGCAAATTAATGCATAGGGTTCACATTGAATTGAACCTTAATCACGGCGATACTTGAACTGTACTTAAAGCAGATGGAAATTGGGTGTTGCCCAACCGAATACACTGCAAAACCACAACAGGTTTCGATGTAATTTTATTTAATCAGGTGGAGAGAGCAGGCGTCGAACCCGCGACCATTGGAATAGTAGCCGAAAACTCAACCCCTTTGCTACCAGTTCACGGTGTGCAACACGATCACTGGGACCGTTTTCAAAGCAGATGGATATTGGGTGTTGCCCATCTAGTATCAATGCAAATCCACGACGCGTTTCGATGTAATCTCCTCTCATCAGGTGGCGAAAGCAGGCCTCGATCCCGTGGCCGTTGGGATAGTAGCCGTAACCTCTACCTTTTTGGCTACCGGTTCACGGTGCGCAACGCTTGGCAAAACGGTAGTGACTAATTGGATGTTAAGGTTTTAACTAGTCGTTGGGTCCTTGGTAACGAGACTGGACTTTAACCTGGTGCGACGTGTTGCTATCTCATTGACTTATTGAGCTATACTGGGTGATGCCGCCGAGCATCTTGTGTGCTACTCATAGCAGGTTGGTCAATGTTGAGAAGTCAGACATCTCACTCTTTTGGTCTTCCATTTTGTGGGCTTGAAGTGCGACGGCGTCCATTTCTCTAAAACTGAATTACTGCCATCCCGCTGCCTTGCGGACTGGCTTTCTAGCCAAAGGCTTTGGATGAGGACGCTAATCGTCCTGCTGTCTAGCTCTGGCACCCTGGCAGTATCTCAGCCCACATACAACCATGACATTTTCTTCAAACATAAATTTCATCCTGCATCGGCCGTCGCGCAGATCATCAAGGGTCGCCTTATCTGCTGCATACAGCAGGAGGGATAAGCAAAACATGCTACTGCTGGCGCCTCTTTTCTTTCTTTTCCACCTTCTTCGCTTACTCCCATCCCGGCCCCCATTAATTACCTTCCCTCTATAATTCCCAGCTTAAATGATAGCAACCGCAGTGCTACTGGAGCAGAACCATCTGCAGCCACCAACCCACTGCAACTATTGGACGCCTATAGGCAAAAGTCACTTATAAGGCCACGCTGTCCCGTTTCTTTGGCGACGTCCAACGTCCGCACTCTAAGACAAACAGGTCAGCAAGCTGCACTCGCGCGCAACTTGGACACACTGGGCGTTGATGTATGTTGTTTTTCCGAAACTAGGATCAATGATCCTAACTGGGTTATTGAATTAACTGCACCCGGCTTATCCTCACGTTATTTGCTGCACGCATCCGGAGACGCCGATGCGGCACCCACGGGTCAAGCTGGTGTAGATATCATTCTCAGCTCCAAAGCTGAGCCATCGTTGGTTCATTGGATTCCGGTGAACAGTCGTTTATGTGCAGCCCGCTTGACGACATCAGCTAAGGTGAATTCACGAAGTAAAGTAAAACGCTGTTTGTTTGTGATTTCCATTTATGCTCTCACCGACGGCAGTTCTTATGCAATCAAGGACACTTTCTATCACGAACTGAACGCTCTGCTGCGCAGTGCTACTAGTTAAGACATTATAGTACTTGCAGGGAATATGAACGCACAAGTAGGGTGTCCGAGCTCTTCAGAAGTTTAGCTGGGTGGTAATTATGGACTTAACTCCGAACGCACTGAGAACAGTGAGCGTCTGTTGCAACTGTGTACGGAGCACCAGTTGTTTCTTACTAGCACTAGGTTTAGACACAGTGGGCGCCGAAGTGCCACATGGCGTCTACCCGTAGCTGGCCAGCGATGGACCCAAATTGACCACAGAGCTATAATTTACAGATGTTGCGGTTCCATTCTGGATTGCCGCTCGTACTGGAGTACCTGTGTCGACTCTGACCATGCCTTGGTGCGCTGTCGTTTCTCCATGAACTTTACTGGAAGGCGCACAAAGCGTCTCCCCGATTGGCAAGGGAGAAATTGTCCAAGCCCTCGGTCAGGCAAGCCTATCAAGACACACTGCATGCCGAACTCTCGCTGTATTTTCCTAATGACACTGAACTTCAGTGGAATAAGAACTCGGCTGCCATGCGCGACGCAGGAGCATCTGCATATGGCACTATTCATCGTCACCGCACTAGTCGCTGGATATCCGAGAGGTCGGCGAACCTGTTGGAATCTAGAAGCCACCTCCAAGCTGGTTCTGAAAGCAATGCGTTCAGACGGACTATTGGGCGTGAATTAAAGCGGAGCCTAGGTGCAGACAAGGAAGCCTGGTGGACCCGTCGGGCTCAAGGAATGGAGGAGGCAGGAGCCGTATGCA
Source organism: Dicrocoelium dendriticum (assembly GCA_944474145.2). Classification (NCBI taxonomy): domain Eukaryota; kingdom Metazoa; phylum Platyhelminthes; class Trematoda; order Plagiorchiida; family Dicrocoeliidae; genus Dicrocoelium; species Dicrocoelium dendriticum. The sequence goes on along the minus strand of CALYDF020002746.1, from coordinate 38,846 downwards.
ATCACCGGAAGCACTTCCAGCTAATCCGCACCACCGGTTCCCGGAAAACCAGGCGGCAGTGGGACTATCATAGAGAGCGCGGGTGCGCTGATACACAATAAGGAGCGCCGTATGGCTCGTTGGGCGAAACAATTTTAATATAAGTTCGGCTGGCCCCTGCTCCCGGACCGTTTCCTACTCAGGTGATGTAGGATGTGCCATGGACGGTTAGTTTAGAGCCTCAATCGGAGGCCGAGGTCCGAAACGTGATCACGGCCCTAAATCGTTTTCGTGCCGCTGGCCCGGATTCCCTCTCACCTTCACTATTTAAGGATGAAGGTGAGGTCCTCTACAGGGCACTGACCTCTCTATTCGATAGTAGCTGGAACGATGAGAGTGTGCCGGCTTATTGGTGCGTATCGATTATATTGGCAATATACAAAAAGGGCAGTGGCACAGACAGTGCCAATCGAAGGGGTATGAGCCTAACGCCAGTTGAGACAAAATTACTGGCCTCGATTATCGTTCGTCGCCACACTGCAGAACGGGAATCTCGGATTAGGGAAGAGCAGGCCGGTTTCCGTGCAGGACGTGGTTGTATGGACCATATATTTACCTTGCGGCAGGTGCTAGAACAGCGCCACGCATACCGCAGACCGACAATAGCTATGTTCCTCGATTTCAAGAGTGCGTTCGATTCAGTCACTCGCTCGATTCTGTTCAATTTACTTGCGCGGAAAGGTGTTCCGACGAAATATGTGAACATCCTTCGTGCTCCATACTCGAACACTACATGCCGCGTCAGGGTCTATTGTTTCCTATCGGATAGCTTTTCGACTACAAGTGGCTTTCGTCAGGGTTGTCCGATTTCCCCATTTCTGTTCAATTTCGTCGTGGATTCTATCATGGAGTGTTCCATGACGGAATCCAACGATGTAGGCGTTGAATTGCTGCCCGGTGGAACGTTAGTTGACCGAGATTATGCGTACGATAACGACTTGCTTTTCGACGATTTTGCGGCGGCACTATCAAACCTGAATATCCTGTCCAGAGTGGTCCCTTTATTTGGTATGCACTTCGCACCTCTAAAGTGCAAAGTGTTGCTGCAGGAGCACCAGCCACTTGATGACCCCTTGACGCTTGCTAACGAAGAACTCTAGGTGGTTGGTCATTTCACTTATCTTGGCAGCTGCATAAGCAAGGATGAGCGCATAGCAACTGACGTGAGCTCACGCATTGCAAAAGCCAGAGCTGCCTACTTGAACCTGCGGCATCTCTGGTGACAGAAGGGAGTTTCCCTACGTCTGAAAGGCCGTGTATGCAAGGCCAAAGCAAAGGCCGTTCTGCTGTATGGTAGTAAGACTTAGCCCCATCGGTCGGAAGATCTGAGGCGCCTTCAAGTCTTTGATCATCGTTATTTGCAAATCATTGCTATAGTAGGATGGCACCAGCGTATCCGCAACGACGATGTGTGTAGGCGAGTATTAGGTAGTGATAATCATGCTAGCAACCTAGAACAACAGATAGCACTGAATAGGTTGCGTTGGCTGGGGAACGTGCTACGCATGCCTGGTAACCGCTTACCTAGGAGGGCCTTGCTCATTCTACCAGGTGTCGGATTGCACAAAGCTCGAAGTAGGCAGTAGTTGACGTGGCAGCGGGAATTAAAGTCAAGGAATACCAAACTGGGTTTCGTTGATCCGTCTCGCCTTTCGGTCTGGAGTCCACGTGACTCACCTTGTGCTTGGCTCGAGACTTTGGAGAACATGGCTCGCAACCGTCACCAGTGGCGCGTCTGCTGCCGTCTCCTAATCGGATTGCCTGTTTAAAGTTTTTTTGGTGCTGAGTTATCTGCGGGATAGTGGCTGATTATGACGCGTGGCAGTGAAAGCCGCAAGGAAGCTGTCTCGCCGATGCTGCCTTATATTTGCATGATAGCCAGCTTTCTGTGACGGTATGTTGTATAAACAAGGTGTAAACGCATTGACCCAGGTTATTATCTTAGGGAAGTAAGCTTTTCAGGTAAGACCCTATTCTCCCTCTTATACTTCATTTCGTAGGTGTTCAAGGATGTATCGCAGAGAAGCATCAGTTCAAATAGCTGATGTACAGCAGCAGAAGATGATGATGACACGATGTGTGTTTTGATTGCGACGTGCAACCTCAATGGAATGGACTGTGGTTCACATTGAAGTGAACCTTAGTCTCGGAGATCACTGGGACCGTACTCAAAGCCGATGGAAATTTGTTGTTGCCGACCAGAAAATACTGCACAACCACGAAGCAATTTGAGGTAATTTCATCTCATCAGGTGGAGACAGCCACCCTTGATATCGCGACCATCGGAATAGCAGCGGAAACCTCCACCCATTTTGCTACCAGGTCACGGTGGGGAAAGCATGGCAAAACAGTAATGTGTACATATATATGGAAATCCGTTCTGCGCGTTGTGTGATTGGATTGCGACGCGCAATCTCAATGTAATGGACTGTGGTTCACATTGAAGTGAACCTTAGTCACGGCAATCACTGTGACCGTACTCAAAGCAAATGGAAATTTATGTTGCTTACCTGAAAACTCTGCAAAACCACGACGCGTTCCGATGTAATTTCATCTCAACTGGTGGAGACAGTAGGCCTAGATAAAGTGAACATCGGAATAGTAGCCGAAACCTCTTCCGATTTGGCTTCCCTCGCACGGTGGGCAACGCATGTAACAACGATAATGATAAATTGAATGGTCAAGTTTTGACTGCACGTTGTGTGATTGGATTGCGACACGCAATCTCAATGTAATGGACTGTGGTTCACATTGAGGTGAACCTTAGTCACGGCAATCACTAGGACCGTACTCAACGCTGATAGAAATTGGGTGTTGCCTACATAAATCAATGCAAAGCCACGACACATTTCAAAGTATTTTCATCTAATCAAATTGAGACAGCTTGGCTCAATTCCGCTACCATATTAGTAGAAGCAGCAAACTCCACCAGGGTGGTAACCCGGTCAAATTGCGCAACGATTGGCACAACGGTAATGACTAATTAGAGTGTCAAAATTGGAATACAAGTTGTGTGATTGGATTGCAACGAGCAATCTCAATGTAGTGTACTGTGGTTCACATTGAATGGAACCATAGTCACGGCTATCACTAAGACAATACTCAAACAGACAGAAATTGGGTGCCGCCCACCAGGTAACACGGCACATCCATGCCGCCTTTCGATGTAAATTTATATCATCAGGTGGAGACAGCAGGCCTCGATCCCGCGACCGTTGGAATAGAAGCCGGAACCGCTACCCCCTTGGCTACTGGGTCACGGTGGGCAACTTTAGGTACAATGAAAATGACCAATGGGAAGATTATGTTTGTACTACCGGTTGTGTGATTGGATTGCGACACGCAAGCTCAATGTAATAGACTGTGGTTCTCAGCAAAGTTAACCTTAGTCACGGCGCTCACTTGGACCGTACTCAAACAGATGAAAATTGGGTGTTGCCCAACTGATAACCCGGCACAGCCAGAACGCCTTTCTATGTATATTTATCTCATCAGTTTTAGACAGCAGGCCTCGATCCCGCGACCGTTAGAATAGTAGCCGTAGCCGCTTCCCCATTGGCTACCGGGTCACTGTTTGCAACGCAGTGCGCAACGGTAATGACTGATTGGATTGTGAAGTTTGTACTACACGTTATGTTATTAAATTGCGACGCGTAATCTCAATGTAATGGACTGCGCTTCACATTGAAGGGAACCTTAGTCACGGCGAGCATATGGCCTTACCTAAAGCTGATGGAAATTGGGTGTTACCCCCCGAACTCACTACACAACCACGAAGCGTTTCGATGTAATTTCATCTCATCAGGTGGAGAGAGGAGGTCTCGATTCCGCGACCATTGGAATAGTAGCGGAAATCTATACCCCTTTGGCTACCGTTTCACGGTGGCAATGCTTGACACAACGGTAACGGCCAATTGGAGAGGCATGTTTGGAATACACGTTGTGTGATTGGATTGCGACGCACAATCTCAACGTACTGGACTGTGGTTTACATTGAAGTGACTCTTAGTCACGGCAATAATTGGAACCGTAATCATAGCTGATAAATATTTGATTTCGCACATGCAAATACACTGCAGGGCGACGACGAATTTCGATGTATTTTCATTTCATCACGAGGAGACAGCAGCCCACGTTCCCGCGACCATTTGAATAGTAGCCGAAACCTCTACCACTTTGGCTACGGTGTCAAGGTGGTAACGCTATGCCTAACGGGTGTGTATATTTGGGAGGTAAATTTCGGACTACACGTTGTGTGATAGGATTGCGACCTGCAATCTCAATGTATTGGACTGTGGTTCACATTGAAGTGAAACTTAGTCACTGCCATCAATGGGAGCGTACTCAATGCAGATGGAAATTGGGTGTTGCCCACCCGAAAACACTGCAAAACCACGACGCGTTTCGATGTAATTTCATCTCACCAGGTAGAGACCGCATCTTTGATCCCGCAGCAATTTGAGTAGTAGGCGAATCATATACTCCTTTGTCTACCGGTACAAATCATATTAATACATATGGCTAAGTTTCATTTAATATGCATATCCGTCTATTACTTTGCGATTGCGCTTCGCAATCCAATCACACAACGTGTAGTCGAAACGTGACCGTCCAATTAGTCAATACCGTTGTGCCAATCGTTGCCCACCCTGATCCGGTAGCCAGAGGGGTAGAGGTTTCTGTTACTACTCTAATGGTCGCGGGATGGATTCTAGCTGTCTGCACCTGATGATATGAATTTACATCGAAACTCCTCAAGGATGTGCAGTGTTATCAGTAGGCAACACCCAATTTCCATCTGCTTTGAGTGCGGTCCAAGTGAGCGCCGTGACTAAGGTTACGTTCAATGTGAACCACAGTCCATTACATCGAGTTTGAGCGTCGCAATCAAAGCACACATCGTGTAGTCTAAACTTGACCCTCCAGTTAGTCATTAATTTTATGTCAATCGTTCCCCACCGTGACCCCGTATCCATAGGGGTAGATGTTTCGACTACTATTCCAATGTTCGCTGGGTCGAGGCCTGCTCTCTCTCCACCTGATGAGATGAAATTACATCGAAACGCATCGGGGTTGTGCAGTGCTTTCTGGTGGGCAACACTCAATTACCAATTTTATTAAAAATTGTATTCAATTGTGTGACTTTCGGAATCCGTTTTCATAAATATGGCTGTTGAAACCTCCTTCATATATCAGATATTGATTCCGACCCATTCTTCCTAGTCGAATACCCGTTTTTATATAATAGTTTTCTCTTTTATTTTTTTAATTTATTTGAAGAACCAAATATTTTAGTTTATCTTCCTTTTTATAACTCTGATTGCTACATTTTGGTTATTTTTTTCGATTTTTTGAACCAATTTCTCATTTTCATACTGATTTATGATAAAATGTAACATGGACGCGACCACGCTGGTTAGCTGTCTCGTCGACAGCTCATCACCCTGAATTACCTCATTGAGATCAACTAATTCGTGGTTTTATACATCACTGGGATGCGCATTGTCAATGTTGTCTTCCAACACATGGTGAGCTTCTTATACCACAGACATACAACATTGCACAGTACATGTGCCAGGATCTGTTACGGCAATCGCTTTAATTAATTGAATGAACTTCACTTACATACCTAAACAAATGTGGCTTTAATGTTGTGGAAATTACTTAATGCTATTAAATATCTTTCAGGCTGCAAGAGTAAAAGTCTGAGACATCAAAACCGTTAAAAATTACGAGCACATTTGCCAAGCTTTTAAAAATAACTTAGTTTTAGATGGTGAATTTCTTTCCTTTCAGTCATAAAAATGATTTCGCCAACATGCTCCTTTTCGGTGTAGTATGGCCAGGCCAAATAAACATACATAAATAGTTAGGATAATATAGTGGGGTCACAGGATCTCGATAACTTTGATGTCAAGTCGCTCATAATGGCTGTGAGTAGTTCACAGGACAGCTCGCCATTCTAAAGGTTTGACAAACGTCTATCAACACTTATTTTTGGGTTCCAGAGGTATTTCAAGTTCCCTTCATTCACTGCAATGTTACCGCATCTGACAGGCTTAGAATGGACACCCTTCACACGGTAAGTTATACCAGGTTGCAGGTCACGATGACATTCACTGCTGGTGTCTTTGAAAAGGGAAGGATGGTCGTTGTTCATAGATGTAATGTTCATAGCATATTTTAATTAACTATAAGTAACACTGTGCTCCATACCATTTTACACGCATGCTAGTGCATTGTAACAACCTTTTAGCGTGGTGCATTTTCGATATCGCGTGACGTACTTACAATTTAGCGAGGCCAGGAACGCTGAGTTGGCCTCCTTGACACTATCATTGGTCATGGGACATAAACCAATGGGACGTCAGTTAGAAGCCACCAGCATAAGCGACAGACAGTCCAGTGAAAGTGGTCCAGCACCACCTTGTGGTCTGCCTTGATGCCCATCTGAAGTAAACCTCGATGATTGGTCTCCAACCTGAAACCAACCAGTAGGCAAATTGTGCTGACTGCCAAAGGAGGAGATGCTAGCTACCACATTATCCAACGCTTAAGACGTAACCAGTGGGGACAGACATACTAACCAGCACATGAACTGGTCTATACAAAGTGATCGCTAGTGGCTACTTGGTGGTGGCTTATTCAGCGGATTTTCCATGATGGAGTAGACAGGCAATGTTCTAACTGGTATTCCGCAGATCAGCAATGGCTGCTAGGCAGTTAGACAATTGTGTGCGACTGTAAGTGCAACGATAATGGGTCGACGTGGTTCCCATTGAAGTTGGTAGACCAACCTAAAGCTGAAAAACGAAAACACTAAGTTTGCTTACTTTCATCACAGTCGATGACCCAACAAAAATTAATATGACTTCAAGTGTGGCGTTGACACGACTTTAGTGAGTATTCCTTCTTCTCCACACCCATAGGCTAATTTTTTAAACAGTTATCGCTTCAGCGTCTCCCTGTATGGACTTATGTAAAGGTAATAGAAACGTACATATTCATGGGATAATTAAGCTTCACTTCCATATGGCCGCCCATGGTTGCAAAGCCAGGCAACCATCTAACTGGTATTCCGTAGTTCAGCAACGGCTCCTACGTGGTTATCAAATTTTCTGCGATTGTCTTTGCGACGACCATGTAGGATATTGTCCTCATGAAAGTAGGTAGAGCAACCTGAAGCTGAATAACGAAAATTATTTAAGTTTGCTTACTTCCATCACAGTTGATGGCCCAACAAATACTAATAGGATTCTAATTGTGGCGTTGAGACGACGTTAGTCAGTGTTCCTTGGTCCCCACACCAATAGACGAATTTGTTGTTTAGCTGTCGCTCCATTGTCTCCATGTATTGCTTTATGTAAGGGTCATAGGAACCAATGTATTAAAAGTATAATTAGGCTTCACTTCCATATGGTCGCCCATGGTAACGCAAACAGGCAATCATCTAACTGGTATCCCGTAGTTCAGAAATAGCTACGAGTTGGTTATAAAATTTTGTGCGATTGTAATTACAACGATCATGGGGAGCATTGTTCCTATTAAAGTTGGTAGGCCATCCTGAAGTTGAACAACGAAAAATATTTAAGTTTGCTTACTTCCATCACAGTTAATGACTAAAAAACGAATAGGCTTCCAATTGTGGCGTTGACACGACTTTAGTCAGGGTTCGTTTGTCTCCACACCAATAGGCGAATTTGTTGATCAGCTATCGCTCCATTGTCTCCATGTATGGCCTTATGTAAAGGGCATAGATACGTATGTATTCATAGGATAAGTGCGCTTTACTTCCATATGATCGCCCATACATTTTGAGACGCTTTGACATGTGGCTCTCCCAATGTAATCATTAGAAGCGCAGTCAATGCTGATGGAACCTCCCTATTACGTCCATAGACTTGCACGCTATCCTCATGAAATCGGCATTATTCAAAAAGAAGCACCTAAAGGGGCTACAATTATTAGGTGTTTATATATGCCACATCATCTTGCTAGAAAGAACGCAAGACTTAAAAAATTAGTGGCGAAGCTGGCATTTTACTCTGGTAACTCAGGTGAGTAGTTGGAACAGACAAACACTGTTGTCTCACCCGCGGGCGTTCCCACAATGTGTTTGCAATCATTTACAAAGGCAACCACGTCCACTAATCCTGCTATGGACTACTGTTTCAGCTAGTCTTAGAAACAGTCATGTGTGCACGCCGTGTCTCTGGTTGTCATCGGCTTGACAACTACTCGGAAACAGTTTTTCATTGGAAAGCAGGTAACTCGGGAGACATTGTTGAAGGAGAAACATTGCTCCAAACTCTATGCTTACTATGCGTATGCAATGCTCGTTGGCAGCTTATATCAGGGCCGTAGGGTCACCTGATACTCCAAGCTTATCAAGCACTTAAAAGTGAAGTCTAAACATCATGTTAGAAGGCAGAATTTACTTGCATCTTACAACCTTAATTTAACGACAGGTCGATGGGTCCTGTAGCGGTAACTGATTACCGAAGTGGCGCACAGGTGTGGAGACGAACGAACACTCACTAATGGCGTGTCATCGCTACACTAGAAACCCTCCTCTTTGGAAAAATCGCTACAGATCCACTAATGGTCTTACCTACACAGCGAACTTGACCTTAGTATACAATGCGCCGACTACATCAGCAATACGTAGCTACGCTATTACCATGAGTGTACGGCCAACTGGAAAAACACAGCACGAGAACTTTTTAGCTGTAAAGCTTTTAAACTTCTATTTGCGAAGCAGTCCTAGCTTTACCTTCATACGAATTAGTGCATTGTATCTGATTACCGCGCACTGTCTTAACAAGCACACGCATATCCTAAGCGAAATGGTACACCTATCGATTCTCCGGATTGCTCGCCGTGGCACGATTACACTGCATACCTCATCACGTGTGGCCATATAGGTAAGCGAGCAAGGAAGGCAAGCGTGCAGTCAACCCATAAGTCTACCAATCTTCCAGCAGCCTGCAAGAGTAGCAACCTCAACACAAACTACCAATCCGCTTATTATCACTATTCAATTGGACGTCATCTCGCTCGTGTAAGCCTTCAGATCCTCTCTTCCAACAGCTTGCAAGGGTTACAGTTTTAACGATAACTAGCAATCGACTTCTAAGTATCCCTCACTTAGATGTCTCTCGCTCACCAGATTGCCAGTGTGACCAATTACGTATTATGTTTTCTATTGTCTTATCACGCTGGACACCAATGAAGTGCGTTGGTACACCACTTGTTATCAGCAGATAGAGGAACGACAAACGGAACCAATGGTACAAACAATTTGCGAGCCTACTACAGGCCAGCATGTATTTTTCAACAAAATACCCCTTCCAATATATGCTCTTGTTTAAAAGTGCCAGCAAATTATATGCCGCACCAATGCGCGCCTGAAGGAAAGCCGAGGCGCTTCCCTTAATGGCAGGTCGTCCAATCGACACGACGGAATCGTCCATACGACTGCACGCGAGCAGAGCGTCACAGGTGCTAGTCTTCCCTTTGGTTTGGCCGCAGGCTCGACCCCAAAAGTGCATCCGGTAGTACGCAGCGGACAAAAGTGGTCCAGAGCTCACGAGTTTACTAGGCTACGAGTGCCAAAGCACGAGTAAATTACCAATTGAAGCGATCGATATTAATGGTTCACCAGCGGTTTCCCTGTCTTGTCGAGGGAGATCAGCTCTGCTCGCGTGCAGTCGTATGGACGATTCCGTCGTGTCGATTGGACGACCTGCCTTCAAGGGAAGCGCCTCGGCTTTCCTTCAGGCGCGCATTGGTGCGGCACATAATTTGCTGGCACTTTTAAACAAGAGCATATATTGGAAGGGGTATTTTGTTGAAAAATACATGCTGGCCTGTAGTAGGCTCGCAAATTGTTTGTACCATTGGCTCCGTTTGTCGTTCCTCTATCTGCTGATAACAAGTGGTGTACCAACGCACTTCATTGGTGTCCAGGATGATAAGACAATGGAAAACAAACTACGTGATTGGTCACACTGGCAAGCTGGCGAGCGAGAGCATCTAAGTGAGGGATACTTAGAAGTCGATTGGTAGTTTTAGTTAAAACTGCAACCATTGCAAGCTTTTGGAAGAGAATATTAGAGGGCTTACACGAGCGAAATAACGTCCAATTAAATAGTGATAATAAGCGGTTTGGTTGATTGTGTTGAGTTTGCAACTCTTGCAGGCTGCTGGAAGCATGGTAGACTTATGGGTTGACTGCACGCTTGCCTTCCTTACTCGCTTACCTATCTGGCCACACGTGATGCGGTATACAGTGTAATCGCGCCACGGCGAGCAAGCCGGAGAATCTATAGGTATAAGATTTAGCTTAGGATATGCGTGTGCTTGTTAAGACAGTGTGCGGTAATCAGATACAATGCAGTAATTCGTATGAAGGTAAAGCTAGGACTGCTTTGCAAATAGAAGTTTAAGAGCATTACAGCTACAAAGTTCTCGTACTGTGTTTTTCCAGTTGGCCGTACACTCATGGGAATAGCGTGGCTACGTATTGCTGATATAGTCGGCGCATTGTATACTAAGGTCAAGTTCGCTGTGCAGGTAAGACCATCAGTGGATCTGTAGCGATTTTTCCAAAGAGGAGGGTTCCTAGTGTGGCGATGACACGCCATTAGTGAGTGTTCGTTCGTCTCCACACCTGTGCGCCACTTCGGTTATCAGTTACCTCTACAGGACCCATGGACAAGCCGTTATGTTAAGGTCGTAAGATGCGCGTAAATCCTGCCTTCCAACATGATGTTTACACTTCACTTCCAAGTGCTTGATAAGCTTGGAGTATCAGGTGACCCTACGGCCCTGATATTAGCTGCCAACGAGCATTGCATACGCATAGTAAGCATAGAGTTTGGAGCAATTTTCCTCCTTCAACATTGCCTCCGGAATTACCTGCTTTCCAATGAAAAATTGTTTCCGAGTAGTTGTCAAGCCGATAACAACCTGGGTTACGGCTTGCACACATGACTGCTTCTAAGACTAGCTGAAACAGTAGTCCATAGCAGGATTAGTGGACGTGGTTGCCTTTGTAAATGATTGCAAACACATTGTAGGAACGCCCGCGGGTGAGACAACAGTGTTTGTCTGTTCCAACTACTCACCTGAGTTACCAGAGCAAAATGCCTGCTTTGCCGCTTATTATAAGTCTAACGTTCTTTCTAGCAAGATGATGTGTAATATCTAAACACTGTAGTAATTGTAGCCCCTTTTAGGTGCATCTTTGTTGAAGAATGCCGATTTCATGAGGATAGCATGCCAGTCTATGGAGTAATAGGGAGGTTCCATCAGCATTGACTGCACTTCTAATGATTCCATTTGGAGAGCCACATATCAAAGCGTCTCAACATTTATGGGCGATCATATGGAAGTGAAGCGCAATTATTCTATGAATACATACGTTCCTATGACCTTTACATAAGACCATACATGGAGACAATGGAGCGATAGATGATTAACCAATCGCCTATTGGTGCCGAGGCAAACGAACACTGACTAAAGTCGTGTCAACGCCACAATTGGAATCCTATTAATTTTTATTGAGCCGACAACTGTGATGGAAGTAAGCAAACTTAAATAATTTTCGTTGTACAGCTTAAGGTTGGTCTACCAACTTTAATGGGAACAATGCTCCCCATGATCGTTGCAATGACCATCGCACAAAATTTTATAACCATGTCGTAGCCATTGCTGAACTACTGGATACCAGTTAGATGATTGCCTGGCTACGCCACCATGGGCGTCCATATATAAGTGAACCTAATTATCCTTTTAATTTTTAGGTCCCTATGACCTTTACATAAAGTCATAAATAGAGACAATGTAGCGATACCTGTACAACAATTCGCCTATTGTTGTGTGGACCCAGGAACACTGATTAACGTCGTGTCAACACCACAATTGGAATCCTATTAGTTTTTGTTTAGCCATCTACTGTGATGGAAGTAAGCAAACTTAACTAATTTTCGTTGTCCAGCTTCAGATTGCTCTACCAACTTTAATGGGACAATATCCTACATGGTCGTCGGAAAGACAATCGCAGAAAAGTTGATAACTACGTAGGAGCAGTTGCCTAAATACTGAATACCAGTTAGATGGTTGCCTGGCTTCTAACTACGTAGGAGCAGTTGCATAAATACTGAATACCAGTCAGATGATTGTCTGGCTACGCCACCATGGCCGACCATATGGAATTGGAGCCTAATTAGCCTATGAACTCACACTTTCTATTACCTTTACATAATGCCATGCATGGAGACGCTGAAGCGTGTACTGTTTAAAAAATTGGCCTATGGTTGTGGATACAAAGGAATACTCACTAACGTCGTGTCAACGCCACACTTGGAATCCTATTAGTTTGTTGAGTCATCAACTGTGTTGAAAGTAGGCAAACTTAGAATTTTCGTTGTTTAGCTTCAGGTTGGTCTACCAAATTCAATGGGAACCACGCTTCGCATATTCGTTGCACTGACTGTCGCACACAATTGTCTAACCGCCTAGCTGCCACAGTTGATCTGCGGAATACCAGGTAGAACATTGCGTGTCTACTCCACCATGGCTAGACCGCTGAATAAGCCACCACCAGGTAGCCACTAGCGATCACTAAGTATAGACCGCTTCATGTGCTGATTAGTTTGTCTATCCGAACTGGTTACGTCTTAAGCTTTGCATAATGTGGTAGATAGCATCTCCTCCTTTGACAGTCAGCGCAATTTGCCTATTGGTCTGTTTCAGGTTGGAGACCAATCATCGAGTTTTACTTCAGATGGGCATCAAGGCAGACCACAAGGTGGTGCTGGACCACTTTCACTGGACTGTCTGTCGCTTATGCTGGTGGCTTCTAACTGACGTCCCATTGGTTTATTTCCCATGACCAATGATAGTGTCAAGGATGCCAACTCAGCGTTCCTGGCCTCGTTAACTTGAAAGTACTTCACGCGATTTCCAAAATGCACCAAGCTAAAAGCTTGGTACAATGCACTAATATGCGTTTAAAATTTATAGAACACAGTGTTACAGATAGTAAATTAAATTGTGCTATGAACATTACATTAATATACTACGACCATCCGTCCCTTTTCAAAGACGCCAGCAACATATGTCATCGTGACCTGCAACCTGGTGTAACTAACAGTTTGATGGGAGTCCATTCCACGCTTATCAGATGCGGTAAACTTGAGGTGGAGGAAAGGAACTTGAAGCGCCTCAGGAACCCAATCTACGTGTTGATAGGCGTTTGTCAAAGCCTTACTGCTACCATGGCGAGCTGTGGTGTGAACCACTCAGGCCATTATGAGCAAATTGACACCACCTTTATCTTGATACGGTAATCCCACTTTATTATCATATCTATTTATGTATGTTATATTTGGCCTGACGATACTACACCGAAAAGGATCATGTTGGAGAAACCATTTTTATGACTGAATGGAAATTTATTAACCATCTAAAACTAAATTGTTGATAAAAGCTTGGCAAATGTGCTCGTAAATTTTAACGGTTTCGACGTCTCAGACTTTTACTCTTGCAGCCGGAAAGATCTTAAAATACATTAAGAATTTTCCGCAACAATAAAGCCACATTTTTATTAGCTTTGTAAGTAAAATTCATTCAATTAGTTTTAGCGATTGCCGTAACAGAAAACCTGGCACATGTTCCGTGCACTATTGTATGACTGTGGTAGAAGATGCTCACCATGTGTTGGAAGACAACCTTGGCAATAAGCATCCCAGAGGTGTATAAAACCACGAATTAGTTGATCTCAAGGAAGTTATTCAGGGTGATGAGCTGTCGACTCGTCAGCTAACCAGCGTGGCCGTGTCCCAGTTACATTGTTTCATAAATCAGTATAAAAATGAGAATTTAGTTCAAAAATCGAAAAAAGTACCAAAATGTAGCAATCAGAGTTATAAAAAGGAAGCTAATCTGATATATATGGTTCTTCAAATAAATTAAAAAAATAATAGAGAAGAAGAATATAAAAACGGGTATTCGACTAGGATGATTGGGTCGGAATAAATATCTGAAATAAGATGGGGGTTTTAAACAGCAAAAATTATAAAAACGGAATCCGAAATGCACACAATTGAATAAAATTTTTAATAACATTGGAAATGGAGTGTTGCATACCAGAAAACACTGCACAACCACGACGCGATTCAATGTAATTTCAGCTCAGCAGGTAGAGACAGCAGGCGTCGATCCCACGAACAATGGAATAGTGGACGAAACACCTACCAATATGGCTACCGGGTCACGGTGGGGAACTATTGGCACAAAGTAATGACTAACTGGAGGGTCAAGTTTAGACTACACGATGTGCGATTTGATTGCTATGTTCAAACACAATGTAATGGACTGTGGTTCACATTGAATTGAACCTTAGTCACGGCGCTCACTTGGACCGTACTCAAAGCAGATGGAAATTGGTTGTTGTCTATCAGATAACACTGCACATCCACGAGGCGTTTCGATGTAAATTCATCTCATCAGGTGCAGACAGCAAGCATACATCCCGCGACCATTAGAGTAGAAACAGAAACCTCTACCACTTTGGCTACCGCATCCGGGTTGGCAAAGATGGGCACAACGGTAATGACTAATTGGCGGGTCACGTTTGGACTACACATTGTGTGATTGGATTGCGAAGCGCAAGCGCACTGTAATAGACGGATATGCATATTGAATAAAACATAGCAATAGTTATTACTAGGATTTATACCGGTAGACAAAGGAGTAGATGAATCGCCTACTACTCAAATTGCTGCGGAATAAAGGCTGCGGTCTCTAACTGGTGAGATGAAATTACATCGAAAGGCGTCGTGGTTGTGCAGTGTTTTTGTGTGGGCAACACCCAATTTCCAACTGCATTGAGTACGCTCCCAGTGATGGCAGTGACTAAGGTTCACTTCAATGTGAACCACAGTCCATTACATTGAGAATGCGGGTCGCAGTCCAATCACACAACGTGTAGTCAAAAATTGACCCCCTAAATATACACAACCGTTGTGCGAAGCGTTGCCACCGTGACACCGTAGACAAAGGGGTAGAGGTCTCGGCTACTATTCAAATGGTCGCGGGATCGTGGACTGCTGTCTCCTCATGACGGAATGAAAATACATCGAAATTCGTCGTAGTCCTGAAGGGTTTCCGCGTGGACAAAATCAAATTTATATCTGCCTTCGTTACAGTCCCAATGATCGAGGTGATTATGAGTCACTTCAATGTGAACCACAGTCAACTACATTGAGATTGCGCGACGCAATCCAATCACACGATGTGTATTCCCAACTTGCCCCTCCAATTGGTCAATACCTTTGTCCCAAGCGTTGCCCACCGTGACACGGTAGTCAAAGGGGTAGAGGTTTTCTCTACTTTTCAAATGGTCGCGGGATCGCGACCTGCTCCCTCTAACTGATGAGATGAAATTACATCGAAAAGCGGCGTGGTTGTATAGTGAGTTCGGGGGGTAACACCCAATTTCCATCAGCTTTAGGTAAGGCCATATGCTCGCCGTGACTAAGGTTCCCTTCAATGTGAAGCGCAGTCCATTACATTGAGATTACGCGTCGCAATTTAATAACATAACGTGTAGTACAAACTTCACAATCCAATCAGTCATTACCGTTGCGCACTGCGTTGCGAACAGTGACCCGGTAGCCAATGGGGAAGCGGCTACGGCTACTATTCTAACGGTCGCGGGATCGAGGCCTGCTGTATAAAACTGATGAGATAAATATACATAGAAAGGCGTCCTGGCTGTGCAGTGTTATCTTTTGGGCAACACCCAATTTTCATCTGTTTGAGTACGGTCCAAGTGAGCGCCGTGACTAAGGTTAACTTTACTGAGAACCACAGTCTATTACATTGAGCTTGCGTGTCGCAAACCAATCGCACAACCGGTAGTACAAACATAATATTCTAATTAGTCATTTTCATTGTGCCAAGCTTTGCCCACCGTGACCCGGTAGCCAATAGGGCAGCGGATTCGGATAATATTCCAACGGTCGCGGGACCGCGGCCTTCTGTCTACACCTGATAAGATAAATTTACATCGAAACGCGTCGTGGTTGTGCCGGGTTATCTAGTGGGCGGCACCCAATTTCTGTCTGTTTGAGTACGGCCATTAGTGATAGCCGTGACTATGGTTCCCTTCAATGTAAACCACAGTCTATTACATTGAGATTGCTCGTTGCAAACGAATCACACAGCGTGTATATCAATTTTGACAATCTAATTAGTCATTACCGTTGTGCCAAAACGTTGCTCACCGTGACCCGGTAGCCAAGGTAGGTTGCTCATTAATGGTGCGGGTCAGCCAAGCTGTCTGCATTCGATGAGATGAAAATACTTTGAAAAGTGTCGTGGCTTTGCATTGATTCGGGTGCGCAACACCCAGTTTCTATCAGCTTTGATTACAGTCTTAGTGATTGCCGTGACTAAGGTTTACTTCAATATGAACCACAGTCCATTACATTGAGATTGCGCGCCGCAATCCAATCCACAAGGCGCAGTCCAAACTTGACCATTCCGTTTGTCGTTACCGTTGTTGCATGCGTTGTCCAACTTGCATGGGAAACCAAGTCGGAAGGGGTTTCAGCTACTATTTCAATGGTCACGTTATTTAGGGCTTCTGTCTCCACCAGTTGAGATGAAATTGCATCTATACCCTTCGTGGTTTTGCAGAGTTTTCAGGCATGCAACAAAAATTTCTATTTGCTTTGAGTACGGTCATAGTGATTGCCGTGACTAAGGTTCACTTCAATGTGAACCACAGTCCATTACATTAAAATTGCGCGTCGCAATCCAATCAAACAAAGCGCAGAACGGATTTCAAAATAAATGTACTCATTACCGTTTTGCCAGGCTTTGCCCACCGTGACCTGGTAGCGAAATGAGTAGAGGTTTCCGCTATTATTCCAATGGTTGCAATCGAGGGCAACCGTCTCCACCTGAGGAGATGAAATTACATCAAATCGCGTTGTGGTTGTGCAGTGTTTTCTGGTTGTCAACAACCACTTTGCATCGGCATTGAGTACGATCGCAGTCATTGCCGTGACTAAGGTTCACTTCAATGTGAACCACAGTCTATTCCATTGAGATTGCACGTCGTAATCCAATCGCACATTGTGTCATCATCACCTTCAGCTGCTGTACATCAGCCATTTAACTGCTTCTTCTCTACAATGCATCTTCGTACACCAAAAAATGAAGTATGAGAGGGAGAATAGGGTCTTTCTTGAAAGCTTAATGCCCTTAGCAAGCATTCTGAGTCAATGGGTTTACACCTTGTTTATACAACATACAGTCACAAACAGCTGGCTATCATGCAAAGATAAGGCAGCAACGGCGCGACAGCTTCCTTGCGGCTTTCACTGCCACGCGTCATAATCAGCCATTATCCCGCAGATAACTCAGCACCAAACTACTTTAAACAGGCAATCCGATTAGGAGACGGCAGCAGACGCGCCACTATTGCCGGTTGCGAGCTATGTTTTCCAAAGTCTGGAGCCAAGCACAAGGTGAGTCACGTGGACTCCAGCCCGGAAGGCGAGACGGACCATCGGCACCCAGTTTGGTATTCCTTGACTTTAATTCCCGCTGCCAAGGCAACTTCTGTCTACTTCGAGCTTTGCGCAATCAGACACCTGGAAGAATGAGCAAGGCCCTCCTAGGTAAGCGGTGACCAGGCATGATTAGCACATGCCCCAGCCAACGCAACCTATTCAGTGCTATCTGTTGTTCTAGGGTGCTAGCATGATTATCACTACCTAGTACTCGTCTACACACATCGTCGTTGCGGATACGCTGGGGCCATCCGACTCTAGCAATGCTTCGCAAACAACGATGATCAAAGACTTGGAGGCGCCTCAGATCTTCCGACCGAAGGGGCTAAGTCTCACTACCACACAGCAAAACGGCCTTCACTTTGGCCTTGTATACACGGCCTTTCAGACGGAAGGAAACACCCTTCTGTTCGTAGAGATGCCGCAGGTTCAAATAGCAGCTCTGGCTTTTGCGATGCGTGAGCTCACGTCCGTTTCTATGCGCTCATCCTTGCTTATGCAGCTGCCAAGATAAGTGAAATGACAAACCATCTTTAGTTCTTCGTTAGCAAGCGTCAAGGGGTCATCAAGTGGCTAGTGATCCTGCAGCAACACTTGCAATTTGGAGGTGCAAAGTGCATACCAAATAATGGGACCAATCTGGACAGTCTATTCAGGGTTGATCGTGCCGCCGCAAAATCGTCGAAAAGCAAGACGATATCGCACGCATAATCTCGGTCAACTAACTTTTCACCAGGCAGCACTTCAACGTCTACATCGTTGAATTGCGCAAGGGAACACTCCACGATAGAATCCACGACGAAATTGAACAAAAACGGAAAAATAGTACAACCCTGTCGAACGCCACTTGTAGTCGAAAAGCTATCCGATAGGCCACCATAGACCCTGAAGCGGCACGTAGTGTTCGATTATTGAGCACGAAGCATGTTCACATATTTCGTGGGAACACCTTTTCGTGCAAGTGTTTCGAACAGAATCTATCGATCGACTCAATCAAACGCACTCTTGAAATCGAGTAGCATAACTATAGTCGGTCTGCGGTATGCGTGGCGCTGCTCTAGCACCAGCCGTAAAGTAAATATACGGTCCATACAACCACGTCCAGTACGAAAACCGGCCTGCTCTTCCCTAATCCGGGGTACTCGTTCTGCAGGGTGGCGACGAACGATAATCGAGGCCAGTAATTTTTTCACAACTGGCGTTAGGCTTTTACCCATTTGATTCGCACAGTCTGTGTGACTGCCATTTTGGTACATTGCCACTATAATCGATTCGCTCCAATTAGCCGGCACACTCTCTGCGTTCCAGCTACTTTTGAATAGGGAGCTCACTGCCCTGCAGAGGACCTCACCTTCATCCTTAAATAGTGCAGGTGGGAGGGATCCGGGCAGCGGCACGAAAACGATTGAGGGCTGTGATCACGTTTCGGACCTGGGCCTCAGACGTGGGCTCTTAACTAACCGTCCATGGCACGTCCTACCTCACCTAAGTAGGAAGCGGTCTGGGAGCAGGGGGCCAGCTGAACTTATATTAAAAGTGTTTCGCCCAACCAGCCATACGGCGCTCCTTATTGTGCATCAGAGCACCCGCACTCTCTATGATATTCTAACTGCCGCCTGGTTTTCTGGGACCAGTGGTGCGGATTAGCTGGAAGAGCTTGCGGTAATTGCCTACTGCTCCTGCCTCCTTCATTTCTTTAGCCCGAATGCTCCACCAAGCTTCCTTGTCAGTACGTAGGCTCCGCTTTAATTCAAGCCTAATAGTCCGTCTGGACACTTTGCTTTCAGAACCAGCTGGGAGGTGGCTTCTAGATTTCAACAGGTTCACCGACCTCTCGGATATCCAACGACTAGTGCGGTGACGATGGATAGTGCCACAAGCAGATGCTCCTGCGTCTTGCATGGCAGCCGAGTTCTTATTGCACTGCAGTTCAGTGTCATTAGAAAAAGACGGCGAGAGTTCGGTATGCAGTGTGTCTTGATAGGCTTGCCTGACCGAGGGCTGGGACAATTTCCCTCTTGCCAATCGGAGGGGACGCTTTGTGCGCCTTCCGGTAAAGTTCAGGAAGAAACCTCATCGCACCAAGGCGTGACCAGAGTCGACACAGATACTCCAGTACGAGCGGCAATCCATAATGGAACCACGCCATCTGTGAATTATAGCTATGTGGTCAATTTGGGTCCATCGCTGGCCAGCTACGGGTAGACGCCATGTGGCACTTCGGCGCCCACTGTGTCTAAACATAGTGCTGGTAAGAAACATCTGGTGCTCCGTACACAGTTGCAACAGACGCTCACTGTTCTCAGTGCGTTCGGAGTTAAGTCCATAATTACCACCCAGCCAAACTTCTGAAGAGCTCGGACACCCTACTTGCGCGTTCATATTCCCTGCAAGTACTATAATGTCTTACCTAGTAGCACTACGTAGTAGAGCGTTCAGTTCGTGTTAGAAAGTGTCCTTGACTTCAATAGAACTGCAGTCGGTGAGAGCATAAATGGAAATCACAAACAAACATCGTTTAGTTTCACTTCTTAAATTCACCATAGCTGATGTCGTCAAACGGGCTGCACATAAACGGCCGTTCACCGGAATCCAATCAACCAACGATGGCTTAGCCTTGGAGCTGAGAATGATAAGTACACCAGCTTGACCCGTGAGTGCCGCATGGGCGTCTTCGGATGCCTGCAACCAATAACGAGAGGATAAGCCGGGTGCAGTCAATTCAATAACCCAGTTAGGGTCATTGATTCTTGTTTCGGAAACACAACGTACATCAACGCCCAGTGTGTCCAAGGTGCGCGCGAGTGCAGCCTGCTGACCTGTTAGTCTTAGACTGCGGACGTTGGATGTCGCCATAGAAACGGGACAGCTTGGCAATATAAGTGACTTTTGCCTATAGGCGTCCAATAGTTGCAGTGGGTTGGTGGCTGCAGATGGTTCTGCTCCAGTAGCACTGCGGTTGCTATCATTTAAGCTGGGAATTATAGAGGGAAGGTAATTAATGGGGGCCGGGATGGGAGTAAGCGAAGAAGGTGGAAAAGAAAGAAAAGAGGCGCCAGCAGTAGCATGTTTTGCTTATCCCTCCTGCTGTATGCAGCAGATAAGGCGACCCTTGATGATCTGCGCGACGGCCGATGCAGGATGAAATTTATGTTTGAAGAAAATGTCATGGTTGTATGTGGGCTGAGATACTGCCAGGGTGCCAGAGCTAGACAGCAGGACGATTAGCGTCCTCAACCAAAGCCTTTGGCTAGAAAGCCAGTCCGCAAGGCAGCGGGATGGCAGTAATTCAGTTTTAGAGAAATGGACGCCGTCGCACTTCAAGCCCACAAAATGGAAGACCAAAAGAGTGAGATGTCTGACTTCTCAACATTGACCAACCTGCTATGAGTAGCACACAAGATGCTCGGCGGCATCACCCAGTATAGCTCAATAAGTCAATGAGATAGCAAAACGTCGCACCAGGTTAAAGTCCAGTCTCGTTACCAAGGACCCAACGACTAGTTAAAACCTTAACATCCAATTAGTCACTACCGTTTTGCCAAGCGTTGCGCACCGTGAACCGGTAGCCAAAAAGGTAGAGGTTACGGCTACTATCCCAACGGCCACGGGATCGAGGCCTGCTTTCGCCACCTGATGAGAGGAGATTACATCGAAACGCGTCGTGGATTTGCATTGATACTAGATGGGCAACACCCAATATCCATCTGCTTTGAAAACGGTCCCAGTGATCGTGTTGCACACCGTGAACTGGTAGCAAAGGGGTTGAGTTTTCGGCTACTATTCCAATGGTCGCGGGTTCGACGCCTGCTCTCTCCACCTGATTAAATAAAATTACATCGAAACCTGTTGTGGTTTTGCAGTGTATTCGGTTGGGCAACACCCAATTTCCATCTGCTTTAAGTACAGTTCAAGTATCGCCGTGATTAAGGTTCAATTCAATGTGAACCCTATGCATTAATTTGCGATTGCGCGTCTCAATACATTCACACAAACGTTTGAATATTTTTTCTCCAATTGATGATTACCGCTGTACCATACGTTGCACACATTAAAGCGTTATACAAAGGTGTAGAATATTCTGCAATTATAAAATTGGTCGTTGGATGGAAGCCCGCTAACTCCACCTGATAAGATAAATTACATCAAAACGCGTAGTGGTTGTGCAGTATTTCGGGTAAGAATAGCCCAATGCCATCTGCTTTTATCAAGGTCATATTGGTCGAACTGACGAAGGTTCACTTCTACGTGAACCGCAGTCCATTTCACTGAGATTGCGCGTCGCAATCCATTCACGCAACGTGTAGTGTAAACTTGACCGTCCAGTTAGTTATTACCTTTGCGCTAATCGCTGCCCACCGTGACCCGGTTGCCAGAGAGGTAGAGGTTTCTGATACTATATAAATAGTCGCTGGATCGAAGCATGCTGTCTCTACCTGACGTGATGAAATTACATCGAAACGCGTCGTGGTTGTGCAGTGTTTCCTGGTAAGCAACAACCGATATCTATCCGCTTGGAAATCCGTAATATTGATCGCTCTGGCTAACGTTATCTTCAATGTGAACGACCGTCCATTACATTGAGATTGCGCGTCGCAACCCAATCACTAACGTGTAGTCCAAACTTGACAAGCCAATTTGTCATCACCGTTGTGCCAAGCGTTAACCACCCTAACCCGGTAGTCAAACGGGTGGAGGCTTCGGCTACTATTCCAATGGCCGCGGGTTCAAGGCCGGCTGTCTCCACCTGATGAGATAAAATTATATCGAAACGCGTCGTGGTTGTGCTGTGTTTCCGGGTCGGCAACACCCAGTTTCCATTTGCTTTTAGTGCAGTCCCACTGCTCGCCGTGACTAAGGTTCACTTTATTAAGAACCACAATCCATTACATTTAGATTTCGCGTCACAATCCAATCACGCAAGGTGTAGTCCAAAATTGACCCTCCAATTAGTCATTACCGTTGTACCAATCGTTGCCCACCGTGACCCGTTGGCCGAAGGGGTGGAGCTTTCGGCTAGTATTGCAATGGTTTCTGGATCGAGGCCTGCTGTCTCTACCTTATGAGATGAAATTACATTTAAACGCGTCGTGGTTGTGCAGTGTTTTAGGGTGGGTAACACCTGACTTCCATCGGCTTTGAGTACGAAACAAGTGATCGCTGTGGTTAAAGTTAAATTCAATGTGAACCACAGTACATTACCTTGAGATTGCGCGTCGCAAACCAAACACACCACGCGTAGTCCAAACTTGACACTCCGGTAAGTCATTACCGTTGCACCACGCGTTTCCCTTCTTGATCGGGTTTCAAGGGGTAGTGGTATTTCTAAAATTCCGGTGGTCTTGGTACCAAGTTCCTCTCTCCACTATATGAGATAAATTTCCTCGAAACGCGTCGTTGTCGTGCAGTGTTTTTGGGTGGGCAACACCCGGTTTTCATCTGCTTTGAGTACGGTCCCTGTGATCGAAATGAATAAGTTTCACTTCAATGTGAACCACAGTCCATTACATTGAGATTGAGCTTCGCAATACAATCACAAAACGTGTAGTGCATAATTGACAATCCAGTTAGTCCTTATCGTTGTTCGAAGCTTTGCCCGCCGTGACCCGGTGTCCATATTGATAGAGGTCTCGGGAACTATACTTACGGTCTCGGGATCGAGTCCTTCAGTTTAGACCTGATGAGATAAATTTACATCGTAACGCTCCGTGGTTATGCAGTGTTTTCTGGTGGGCAACACCGAATTTTCTTCAACTTTGAGTACGATCCAAGTGTTCGCCGTGACTATGGTTCACTTCAATGTAAACCACAGTCCTTTACAGTAAGATTGCGCGTCGCAATCCAATCACACAAAGTGTAGTCCAAACTTACCATCCAGTAAGTCTTTACCGAGGTGCAATGCGTTGCCCACCGTGACCCGTTAGCCAAATTGGTAGCTTGTCGTCTATTAATATTAAAGTCGCCGAATCGACGCCTGCTGTATCCACCAGTTGAGATGAAATTACATCGAGACGCGTGGTGGTTTTGCAGAGTTTTCAGGTAAGCAACAAAAATTTGCATTTGCTTTGAGTACGGTCCTAGTGATTGCCGTGACTAAGGTTCACTTCAATGTGAACCACAGTCCATTGCATTGAGATTGTGCTTCATAATCTCTGTATGTGCTACTTCGTTTTCTCGCGTTGGTTCAGTCAGAGTTTCCACTTGCTGTGCACAGAGCGGAGCGAATCGCCAGCACTATTTAACCATCCTCAAAATCAACTGAGACGCTTTAATAAATTTGGGGTTGAGTATTCTTTAATTGCTGGAATATTATCAGGAATAACTTCGGTACCAATGTATGCAACAGCCTAGTCTGTGTATTCGACCGTTGATTTGCCGATTTTACACTTAGTCCGGTTGACTGCTATAACGATTTAAGTCAACCGCTGCAAGAGTACTCAAAGGTGGCTTAGATGCCCCTCTCCCGATGAACTGGCTACGAAAATATCATCGAGTTGGGAATAGGCCAAGTCTAGGCTATGAGTGGCAGCATGGATGAAGCGCTGGATATTTTGTACGGCGCTGCACAGTCCAAATGACATCCATTAAATTTCAAACAAGCCAAACTTAATGACGACGGTGGTTTCTGATTGTTATTTTCTTCCACAAGTATCCGACTTATAGACACAAATCAGTTTAAGCTTGATAAACGTCATCTTATCTGCAAAGCTTGCGGTAAAGCATTGTATTCGTTGGATGAGATACCCAACTTGGACGGTTACGCCATTCATTGCGCGGTAGTCACCGCAAGATCTCCATAGGCCAGATTCATTAGGGAATATCTGTAGCAAAGAGGTCCAAGGGCTGTCGGAAATGCGACTATTCCCAACTCCGGACATGTGCACAAACTCTGCCCTTAATAATTTAAGTTTCACTGGAGATAGTCGAGGTGCACGGCATTATACACGCGGTCTATTCGTCTGAGTGTGGTGCGTCCCTTGGGATGCCAAGGGCAGGTCTGCTTTCCTTGGCTGAATTAGCTTGGAGAACTGGGTGATATTGGCGTAGTTAGGCTAGGTCAGTGGAAGTGTACAAACCGAGGTAATAAATGCGACCTCGGGGTTGGTACCATGTGCAATAATTTTCGTTGAAGGGTACACTAACGTTTGACGCTTCTCATCAACCAAGAGATAGAAATGAATGAGAAAGTCTATGCGGATGATGGCAAAGTGGACTGTAGCAACGTTGAATACCTAGCGAAACGTGCGCCAATGATCTAGGTCTAAGCTAAGTGACTGATGACCGCAGATGGCTATTAGTGTGACATTCGCAACACGTGGGGTTGTCTACAAAAAAAATATGCTGGCATAGGGAAATGACGCTGACATCAGCCACCGGTATCAATTGTGGCGTGGGTCACGGAATCTTAATCCTTATGTAGCTAAAACGACTTCGAGTGTTGCCGACGTCCTTTGTGGCCATTACTTGCCGGTTTGGAGGATCTGGTCTAGCTTAGTAGCTAAATGGCTTTAAGCAATTAGGTATTTTATTACCGAAACATGGATGGTAAACGCGTTAATTGGGTCATGTGGTTTTGTGCGACAGGGAAATGTTTCAGAGCGGCTGCGGTGCTTTCGGTTTAGAAGGAGCTTTTTAATCTGGCGCTAAAGCGAGGCTATCTGCGAAGATAAGGCACCTAATGCGGACGGTTCGCTGGTCGCATGTATCGCTGAAGTTGCACTATCGCTGCACTGCGTAGGTCCTCAGTGTTAAGTCTCCCGCTTGTGTAGTTCGATGACGCAGTCTACTAGGTCTGCAATTGTTGTGATTTGGAGGTCAGTTGCTACCGCAGATATGGCCTGATTGATTTCAGCTGGGCGTTGTATCCACAGTGCACGCAGCATCACTACGCTCTAGTTGGACTTGCCAATGCGATGTTGCATGTATCGCAACAAGGCTGAGGACTACCTTTCCCACGGTTGAAGATCACTAAATTTAGCTGCAGGCCGACCTTGTCAGATGGCGTGATTTGCTAAATAACAGCCCGTTTAAGAGTCTTGCATTTCTATACAACTGGGGGAAAAGATGATATCTATCACCAGCGAAGAGATATTCTCAGGAAGGCGAGGTATTAACATCTAGTATATGGAGATATTAGCGGAAATACTACGAATGTAAAGAATGGATTTTGGGTGCATAAACCACAACAAAGCATAATGCACCCAAAATGTCAGATTGACAAACGCCGCGGCGATAACCACGTATGGAGGTGGCTTATCCACTAGATAACTCATTGTAATAAAGGAAAATCTTGGGAAGGCTAGAAAACATAAAGATCACAGTGAATGAAGCGCAAATTCATCGGAATTAGTTCATCAGAGAGAAAATGCAAATTGACGGGCGGTGGTTCTGAACCGTACGGAAAACCTTTGTGTGGCTTTTGGAACTCCAGTCGGTGATCATTGACACTTAAGCAGCAGGTCAAATACGGTACAGTATAGAATTTGGAGGCAAATGAGCCTAAAGTATATTGCGCAAAAAGCAATGGTAGGAGACGGATCAACAAGAGCTAGGTAAGGTGTAGCCAAAAATCACCAAAGAAATTCGCGAAAAAGAAGGTGCCGTTATAAAAACAAATGGAAACTTTTCAGTTAAAAACAATAATAAAATTCAAGTTAACAGACGAATGAATTTGTGTGTTTTCAGGTCACACTAAAATGTCAAGCGGTATAGAAATTTGTTAATTTGCTTTATGTAAATGTCCAAGACCAGATGTTGAGGAACGCCATGCGCAGACCATGTTGTTTAGCGCAGTCACATCGACTTTTGGGTTCTACATCATGCGAAAAATTCATTAGGTTCTGTGTTATACCCATTATTTGAAGCAACTAAATTCAGCCCATTGAATCTAACCTCGAGCTCCTGCAAAACCAACTCATTTGGTTCTTCACAGAAAGGTGAACATTTTGTAGCACTAACCAGTTAGTCATTGAGGTCAAAGTACAAAACATCGCGCTGGCATCTGAGTGTTCTCATTTAGACAGTAGAGGCTTCAGCTCAAATAGAATATAATGACAACATGAACACTGTTGCCTGAAACACAGCCTCTATAAAAGGCATCAAGTATATGTTCCGCCTTCATGAATACGAGATTTAGCACAGATGGCTTGTTGAATATGCTAAACACGGTGCGCTGAATAGCGTGGTTTTAAATCCACACATGCAGCTGACCTCTTGCAAATGAAGCTTGTATTGTTCTTGGATCGTACTAAGGGATCGGTATCAATCTAATCTGAAATTGCGCATAAAGCTAAGGTCTGCGCGTTGTATTATAGTTGTCACTTTTCATGTCGGTAGCTAGGCGGTCGTACATTTTGGGTGCAGAGCTTGAAGAATAGGGGTTCCTTAAGGCTCTAGTGAAGGCGCCTCTGTTTTTAAACGGTTAGGATAACAGAGGAAATCATGGATGTGCGAGTTTGAAGCAAACGCAGCCTTATAACGTAGGCCACTTCTAGAGTAAATAATAACTCATCCTCGTTTTGCAAACCGGTTGCTTCTGATGAGTGTCATGCTAGTTGGCAAGAAATCAGCGTCCATTTTATCCTCATGCAACTAAGTTTTACAGCACTACAGTACAAATAATTTCTCAAGAATTATTTTGAATAGGGTTACTATTGGAGCATCGTGACATACACTATATATGGTAGTCACTACTGCGGTGGCTAAACGAATGAAAGTTTGCTACGACATTCGATTGGTTTTACCGTTTGGCCGGCCAAATCTGGTAGGTTATCATGATGGTGTTTTGGCTGCTTTAAAGCTCGATCACAAACTAGTTAGGATAATACTTGATTTGATGCACCATCATGAGATTGTCAGTTAATTCTTTTTTGTGCGTAAATTTTTGGTCGAATTTTATAGAGCATGTAGAATAATCCTTTAGCACTCTCCTTTGCCGTTCTTTGTGCAGTTTTGAGCACAGTGACATAGTGCGTCAGCTTACGAGACATAGGTGCCGTGTTTCCTGTGCGATGTCATGTAAGCGCCATTATTTATAAAGGGTTAAACTTTGGACATTAAAGATTGTTTGCAAAAGGATAAGTTACTTATTTGCTCCCTAGGGCACTGCTATTCACCCACGAAACTGCTGTAATTGAACTACTAATTTTCTTATCCATAAGCTCCAAAGGATTTGCGTTTGTATGTGCGGACGTGAAATTTAGTTGTGTAAATCATTAACTGATGCAGATCTTCACTGTGAAAAGATTATATTTAATCTTTAAGGCACAAAATTCGGTTTGAACACATGACTGCTTTTGAAAATATGTTAGATAACATTTGTTTCATAATGATAGTAAAAGGTGGTTTGTCTAAATTTTTGTGATATATAGTTATTTCTGTTAAATTGATGTAAAATTAAAGAAGTTTCAGCAAAGGCGAACATTGATCGGTTTTTCTTATCTATCATGTTTCCAAAGATAGAAAGTATGGCTGCAAGTACCACAGCATGCCGAATAACCTTAAATAAAAACAACTGAGTTGATGGAAAAACGCAAATTTATTTCAAGTAAAGCTCCTTATATAATTTAAACGAAATACGAGCTCAATAATGGGTAATTCAATTTATCAAAATAATTATTTCGCCTTTATTTGCTACTTGATATAAATTATTATCTTAACTGGATCGCCCAAAATCCTGTGTTGATTTGAAAGCATAGAAATAATTAACCGTGGTCCTTGAAGGATGATATATACAACAAAATGTTATCAGCATATAACATCAATCTTTTATTGGATAGTTGCATGGCCCTTAGGTGTTTTCATAATCACGCGCTGGGGACGATGATCATTTACTTCTCCAAACACAAAACCATTACGCCTTTTGCAAAATGATCTTAAAAAACCGGAATACGTTTCGACTTGAATGTCAAGTAAAACTAAAACACAACTAGCTTTTCGTAATTGCGTGATTAATTGCTTCAACGCTAAACGTTTTGAAATTTTATGTATTTTGTTTTGTATTTTAAAAATTTAACCAAAATCCGGTTTCAGTGATTAATCTACGAGCCGCTACAATCATATAAGTTTAAATTAGGAAAGGATGGATAGTGATTGGTTCGGGGGTTTGGTCTGAACTGACTCGGTAAATGGTTAGACAGCGAATAGTTTGCCGCTGTCTCACGCACACAGAACGATTGAGGGTTAGCTAATCACAATGCCTGAGCCGATGTCAAAGTGACGGCTAGGTTGATGGATGTTCGGCCAGGGCAGGTATAGGGGTTGAACAATCGTTTTCTGCGAGCACAGCGAGGGTTGGGATATGCGGATCGCAATGGCCTCTGTAGTGGCGAGCATCCTTAACCGCGTACCGTTCGGTTTAATTGTTGGAACCTGATAATCCACAGTAAAGGCATTCGGGAGGTTAATCTGGTGACCTGATTCGAACAGATGAGACAAAATACCGCTTCTAAGCACGCCAGTGCCCCCGTTCAACAACCGTTTAGTGCTATGTTCCTTAACGCGACGTGAAAGTTGACGAGCCATACGACCAATATATGTTGTCCCAAAAGTGCATTCAATTCGGCAGATAACGTAAGAAGAGCTCAGCTTCGGCAGTCTGTCCTTGTTGCACACAGGAGTTAGCTGATACATGGGAAGATGTATCGTAACTCTGCAGCCTAAATGGTGTTCCTTATCGTTTGCGTCAGTTTTCTTGTTACAAGCTCACTAGCTGTATCACCTTTAAAACCAAGGCGGATGAATATGACCATTGGCTCGACTACGTCCTTTACGACCGGTGTTATTTTGGGCTGCATGTTGCCCTGAATGAATCTTTCTGGATACCCATTTGCACGCAGAGTGTTCTAGATGGATTTCTTTTCAACCTCCAGAGCATCCTCTGAGCATATCTTTCATGCATTAAGGAACATAACCCTGAATGTTTGTTGAAAAGGGGGCACCGGAGTGCTTACAATCGCTATTTTGTCTCATAGGTTCGCATCAGATAATCAGAATTACCTCCCGAATGCCTTTACTGTGGATTATCAGGTTCCAAGAATCAAATCGAAAGGTACACGGTTAAGGATGCTCGCCACTACAGGGGCCATTGCGATCCGCATATCCCAACCCTCGCTGTGCTCGCAGAAAACGATTGTTCAACCCCTATACCTGCCCTGGCGGAACATCCATCAACCTAGCCGTCACTTTGACATCGGCTCAGGCATTGTGATTAGCTAACCCTCAATCGTTCTGTGTGCGTGAGACAGCGGCAAACTATTCGCTGTCTAACCATTTACCGAGTCAGTTCAGACCAAACCCCCGAACCAATCACTATCCATCCTTTTGTAATTTAACCTTATATGGTTGTAGCGGCCCGTAGATGAATATTTGAAAACAATTTTTCGCCTCAGACTGACGTTCTTGATTAATCACTAAGAATGTTCCATTTGTCAAATTTCTGTTTATTAGGCTACATCTTGCCTCCACCTAATTGCTCACAAAGAATCAGCAAGATTATTGTTAAATTCCGTCTTAGATTTGATTTGCTCAGAAATTAAGTTTAATCGGCTGCATTCCCTATCATCCATGTTATGCTGAACTATGCGTTTAATTCGTAGGTTTAAGAGGCGTTATTAATGGAGTTGTTCCTCTACCGTCGTTCTATCCTACAGTTACAACAGCGCTTCCTTTTTGGCCGTTTATTACTTCTGCGTTTAGCTAACTCCTGGTTCAGTTTGGTGGATAATATTTTCAGAACCAAGATCACTGGTAAACTAATAAGTTTTCAGAGAACAACGTAGAATACAGCTATGGAGTGGTTATGTTATCGCGAGGGAACCTGTGTACTTAGAGACATCCGTAAGGCTGAAAAATGATTATGCACCCAAATAACTAGACATTTTGAGTTAGTTAACCCAGTCTCTATTCTAACGACATTTTGATGCCGATTTCTATAGCTACCCTGAACAACCTACGAAGATCGTCGCACCTATACATATCTTCAGTTATCGAACACTGTTTCCTTCTTCCAGTTAAGTTACACAACCTTTGAAATATGTAGAATATTGACAGAACGCTTATCATCGAAGCGAACGCATTCGGCTGATGTATGATAAACCCAATAGCATAGTCAAGACAATTTCTGTTTCAGATATTTTACAATAAATCACACTGTTTTAATAAGGAATATATAGACAGACGGACGTTGATATTAATCTACAAGTGTGGGTGACATGCTAAATAGCATATAATGTGGCACAAACGCGCAAACCTTTGATGCAAGTTGCTTTAGTTGAATGATAAAAATTAATTCGGATAGTTTTAACTGTATGTAAATTTAGGCCCTAAATTTCGTACATCCAGAGAACAATTGTGGACTCATTGAGCGAAGGATAAAGACATCGCGTCTTAATCGTAAATATTGTTATGGCAAAGCCTTGAATTCGCAGGGGGTAATTAGCTATATCCCTTATCTTTGTCGTCGAAAGTTGTCCTATTTCCGTTTCAGTCTCATAAAATAAGTGCTAAGCTAAGTCTGATGAGACAAGTAAATTTTTTATGATCGCTAATACTTTGGCACGCGTACATTTCTGTTTTGGATAAAAATTGCTCATTTCAATCAGGACAGTAGTTAAAGCTTTGATGCACTCTGCTTTTAGGGTCTTGACTCCTCAAAAGTTTGCCGCAAAGATACAATCAGCTAATATGTGAAAATCCTATGATATGTCAGCAAGTTTATAAGGGTTGGCTCCATGGCGTTTGATTGAAAACTGACTAATTTTTGGACTTGAAATGTTTTTGACTAAAAACGAATATTTATTTTTACTATATGAGCTACAATACACACAATTCCGTTAAAGAATTTCGAAATAAGTTTGTAAGATTGTCACTAATGTTTATCCTGCAGCATGTCATGCTGACAGGATACGACTTTTGAGCTTTTAATTTTAATCACCACCCAGTAAGGCTATTAAATAAAAATAGCAGTTGAAAAGCTAGCACTCTGCTTAAAATGAGCAACAACATCAGCTCTTATCGGAATATTTCTCTCCACCTCCATTATTTTCTTTTATTACGTTTGGTATTTAGCAGCAAGAATTCACACCAACAAGAACTGTACTGTTTATCTTGAGTTCAGCTTAAGTTAGTTATTTGAGAATTGTGGTAGAACACCGGTTGTAATTTTTGAATTGCCCACGGCGTGGAATATCTACCTACGTAGAGACAACGACGAACGTAATATATCTAAAAATTAGGGGAAGTTTAATCGTTATCTTAATGATTCGTCCTGGTAGCCAACAAGCTACACAGCAAGCCCACTCCGAAAAAGCACTTGATGCATTTCGCCCTATTGGGGCTTGTCAGTTGTGCGCATTACTTGGGACCGCTACTGGGGATCGAACCCATGACAGCTTGAAGCAGATGCTGACTATCCAGCACCCTAAGCCACTGGGCCAAGTTGAACTTTGCCAGCACTAGAAAATTTGCAGGCTAACTGGGATATATCACCACTAATCCTCCACAGCGACACAGCTTATTACCTTAACAGATGAGAATGCCTTGCATCCGAAGGTGATGATCTTCACTCAATATACGCTACGTCCATAGTGTTGAAAGTTGGGGTGGCTCCCTATTCATTGTTAATGAGCAAGAGAATACTCATTGTAAAATATATGTGTTCTCCCAAGCCGCTCACAAGCTACAAAGCACAGCTTAGTCCGAAAAAACACCATATACATTGCGCCCTATTGGAGCTCGTCAGTGGTGCGCATTAATGGACCTCTAATGAGGATCGAACCCATAACCGCCCAACAGGTTAAGCCACTATGTCATGGTGGATTTTGGCTGCGCCACACAATTTACGAACTAAATTGGATTTAGAGCGACCTATCTTGTACAGCGACACATTATATTAGTAGATAAGGATGCCTTGCATCCAAAATGTTATGAATTCTTCCCACTCGACGCTACCTGCATGGAAATTAAAACTAGAGAATGCTACCAACTTATTGCTTATGGGTAGAAGGGCACTCACAGTAAATTTTATGTTTTCTTTCAAGCCGCTCACAAGCTAGAAAAAACGGTCTAGTCCGAGAAAGCACCAGGAACCTTACGTGAGATTTGGGCTGGTAACATGTGCGCCTTATTTCGGAATCTACTAGGAACTTAACCCATGAGCGTTAGATGCAGATGCCTACTAGTCAACAGCTTGCCACTTTGACTTCTGGACGTCTACTGGGTTAACAATTGAATGGCTGACTGGGATTTAGACAAGCATGCTTCAACAGCTACACTCTAAGCCATTTTAAGAAAGTATGCAAATAAAATTCCATCCTACAATCTTCAGAATCCGACCATCCTAGCATAATCAAAATAGGACCAGTATTGACATTTATCTAACTTCAGGGTAGATTTCACTCCGGAAAGTGAGGGAAGTCTGCTGGCTTACACAAATTTTAAGCTTACTGGGACATAGTTCGACCTATCTATCACCTCCACACATGTTTTTACAATAACAGATGACAGAGGTCATGACTTCTTCTCATGAGAAACTACTTCAGATTACAATAATTACAAATGAGTAGGGAGATTATTTTCCTAATTTTAAAGTTTTCGTCCCATAAACCTACAAGCTACATAGGACAGGGAATGCGGAAAAGGGCCAAACGACTTTCGCACTATAGGGGCTCGTCAGTGGTGTGCATTATTTAGGATATCTACTGTGGGTCAATCCCTTGACCGCTAGAGGCAGGTGCCAACTACCCAGCAGCCTAAAACACTGTGCCATGATAGAAGTTGGCTACGCCACACAATTTGCAAGCTAGCTTGGATTCAGCGAGAGCTATGTTCCGCTACCAAACAGGTTATTACCTTAGCAGTTGACAGTGTCTAGCCTCGGAGGTCAAGAATTTAAAATGCTAGACGCAACATCCATTGCATATGAAACTAGGAGTGGCTTTATGTTCTATTATTAATAAATATTAATTATTCAAGTATGACTTTATCTTTTTCGTCCTAAAAGCTTACAAGCTACATAGCATAGGTTAACTTGAAATAGTCCCAGCGCCTTTCTCAATACTGTGTCTTTTAATGTTGTGCCTTCCTTCCCTTCCCTATTCGTGATCGAATCCATGATCTCTCGGAGCAGATGTTAATTAAATAGCAAATGATGCCACTGAGCAATCGCGCAAATTTGTAGGCGTACCAAAGTTACTGGCTAGGTTTATCATAGCACAACATTTATTTCGCTGATACACATGTTAATTTTGCAAATGACAGGGCCTAGCATACGAAATAATGAACTCCTCCCACCAGACGCTGCATCCATAGCGTTTGAACCTAAGGGGGGCTATACGAATAGTACAATTGCTTTGGGGGATTTCAGTGGTACTTTTAAGCTTTTCCTCCCAGTTTCTCAAGAGCTGCATAGTACAGCCACGTCCAGAAAAGTTGCAGAAGCGTTTCGCAATAACGTGTCCCATCGGTGGTGCGCATTTATTTGGTTCGCTATTGGGGATTTAACTGCAAGAGGCAGATGACAACTACTAAGTAGCTTATGCCACGAAGCCAAGATGGACTTCGTCTGGGCTACAAAATAGCTTGCGTACTGGGATAGAGTACGATCTACCTTCCACAGTCACACAGGTTACTACGTTAATATATGACTATGGCTTGCATCCGAAGGTCATGAATTAATCTCATGAGACGCTACATCCATAGCAATTGAAAGGAAATGGCTATTTTTATATTAAAAATAATAGGACGATTATTATCGTACTTGTAATATTTTTTTCCTAGCAACTCACAAGTTACTTAACGCCACCTAGTCGGAAAAAGAACCAGAAGCCTGTGGTGGGCGTTTATATGGTACCCTAATGAAGATCGAATAAATGATCCCTAGTGGCAGATTCCATATAGTCAGCTGCTAAATTGCCTGAGCCATGTGGGACTCCGCCTGGGCTTCACAATTGCTGGTGAACTGGGATATAACACCACCTATGATCCACAGCCACACAGCTTAATACCTTATCGGGTGAGAGGCTAGCTTCCGAAAGTCATGTCTTCCTATCCCTAGTGGCTATATCCATAGCTGTTGAAATCAGCCGCGCCTACATTTTGTACTACTATTTAGCAGGAGGATTTCGTTTGGTAATTTTACCAAATTCGTCCTAGCCGATCACAATCTACAAAGCGCCGCTTCTTCGCTAAAGCATCAAAGGTGTTTCGCTCTATATATGTCGTCAGTTGCGCGCAATACTTTGTTATCCTACTTGGGATCGAACTAGTTGTCATTGTTAACAAATGTCAATATTCTAGCAGCTTAAGCCACTTAGCCAGAAGAACATTGGCCTGGCTACACATTTTGTATGCAAACTGGGATATAGCGCGACCACTCATAGACTGCCAAACAGGTTGCTACTTAAGTAGATGTGTGTGCATTCATTCCGAAATTCTTGACTTCCTCTCACAAGACGCTAAATCCATAGCATTTGAAATTAGGTGAGCCTTCCTTTGATCGAATTCAAGGGAAGCTGGATTTTGTAGTAGTTTTAGTCTTTCTGTCCAAACAGCTCAAAACCTTAGTACAGCCTGTTCCGGAAAAGCACCAGACGCGTTTTGCCCTATTGAGTTGCGTCAGCTTTGTGCATTCTTTCGGTCTCTAACAAGGGATCGGACACATGACCGCTAGAGACAAATGCAAACTAGTCAGCAGCCAAAGCCCCTGAGCCATTAAGGAAGTCGGCCGGGCTACGCAATTATCAGGCTTACTAGGATCTATCTTCAATTGTCCCACAGGTTACTATCTTAGCAGGTGAAATTGGCTAGTTTCCGAATGTCATGGCCTTATCTCACAATGCGATATAATACCAATAATAATAATAATAAGTATATTTCTCTTGATGAGAGAAACTGTGTCAATTTCGGCGCAGATATATTAGTACACAAGAGTCCATGTTCTTACCTGGGTGACATGCATAGGTGTGGTATATTCATATGCGATTCATGTATTAACATTCTAGTGGATGGTTGAGGCCAAAGCCTAGTTATGAAAGCGTTGGTGTTTATACGTTTTTAGACCCTTTTTTACTAGCTCATTGAGGGATTTTCCCATGTGAATAGAGAGTATAGGGTAGTTAGATCAAGGTAATTGGCGAGTCCGCTACTAAATGTTGCCACATTGTCACGTGACCT
Source organism: Dicrocoelium dendriticum (assembly GCA_944474145.2). NCBI lineage: Eukaryota > Metazoa > Platyhelminthes > Trematoda > Plagiorchiida > Dicrocoeliidae > Dicrocoelium > Dicrocoelium dendriticum. The sequence goes on along the minus strand of CALYDF020002746.1, from coordinate 3,045 downwards.
GCGTGTTATTTGTAATTTAGTCCACAGATAGCTGTATCTGACCAGGGAGAAATTAGAACAAATCTTCAATCTAGCCTTCGGTATATTCAAGGTAAAATCCTTGTTGCGGAGCGCTCGAGTGGAGCAATGGTGTAAGTTGAGGGTAGGCAGGTTGGAAGAGATGTTCTAGTGTAACATGTTGAAAAGCAACGACATGTTGTGCTTCAATCGTCAAATCCAAAGTGGTTCGAGATAAAGTTCATTGCAACGTTCTCGATAACTCAAAGCAGTGTTTACAAATCAGGTATTTAGTAAATGACCTCTGCAGGTGCTCCACACCAATTCTGTCATTCTTTCTCATACTTCGTATTTTATGTTGCAGTTTTCGAGGATAGGGCGAGTGAGTAGCTTGAAAAGCTAAACTCTAGCACGATTTGTGTGTATTTGGTTTGATATATTGTACATAGACTGCCTGGCACGTGCTACTTGGTATTGGGCTTGTTCGGAGTAATTGAAGCTAGACGAGTACCTAATGCCAAGTTCTCGGGTGGACAACTGTGTAAGGGACGCGTTCATTTTTAGGGTAATATATCCTTCGGGGATGCAGCAGCCGTAAGACATTATGCATGATTTCTTAGCCGAGAGGTACACCACCCATTTGCAGCACCATGAATAAACAGAATGTAAATCCTCTTGAATGAGTAGTAATGTCCATTGAAGCTCGTCACGCCAACACATATAGAGTAGTTTGATATCGTGGCAAATAAAAGGATATACTTGTTTTACAGATATGATGATGTCATTGATGTAGAGCAAATAGATAAAGGGACCGAGCACGCTCCTTTGAATGACTCCACTGGTGGTTTAGCGTGGGGAAGAACGACACTCAGCTAAAGTGATTACCTGATGACGATCACTCAGGTATGCCGATAACCAACCTAGTATTGGGTCCCAAATCCCAAAGTTCTCCAACTTTGTAGCAGTCGCTTGTGAGGCACTCTGTCGAAAGTTTGGTGTATGTCAAGATCTAAGATTGCTACCAGCATCGATTGATTCTGAAATGCGATTAAGATAACGAAGTTGACAGGTGGTGCACAATCGCTTATTTAGAAAACCATGCTGCTAATAGTTGACCAGGCCAGTAGAATCAACAAAGTTCATCATCTAAATTCTGACCAGCTTTTCAAATAGCCGAGCCATTATCGGAGTGTGGTGGATCAGTGGGTAGGTATATTTCGTTTGTTTGATACCACTTTTAAACACAGGAATAATAAATGCTGTTTTCCGTTGGTCTAGAAAGTTATCAGATTCCAGCGAGAGAGTGAACATGCTCATCAGTAGCAATCGTATTTCAGGTACTCCTAGTAAAATGGTGGTTGGTGAAATGCTAACAGATATCAATTTTAGTTTTTCCGTCCAAGCAGCTCAAAGTCTTCATCGTACAGCCTGCTGCGGAAAACCACCAGAAGCGTTTTGCTCTATTGAGTTGCGTCAGCTTTGCGCATTCTTTCGGTATCGGACACATGATAGCTAGAGGTAAATACGAACTAGTCAGCAGCCAAAGCCCCTGAGCCATTAAGGAAGTCGGCTGGGCTACACAATTAGCAGGCTTACTAGGATTTATCTTCAATTTTCACACAGGTTACTATCTTAGCAGATGAAATTGGCTAGTCTCCGAATGTCATGGCCTTATCTCACAAAACGTTATATTCATAGCATTTGCAACTAGGAGTTATATTATTATATATTATATATATTATTAGTATAATATTATACTATTATTACATTAAATTATTATATTTTCAATTTATTTTTATATTTATTTTATTTATATTTATTATATTATATTATATTATTTATATTATTGTGATAATATATATTATATTATAATATATTATTATATTATATATTATAATTACATTATTATCTTTTATGATATTATTATTTTATATATTATATTATTATATTAGTATGTAGATGTATTTTAGCTCTGATTTTAGTATGTTTGTCGCATCAGCTCCAAAGCTCCATAGCACAGCCTGTTACGCCCTTTAAAGTAAATAAATACATATAAAAGCTTTATATTGGAGAATGCGATACCCTCATATGTAGGCAAGTTCATGTTATTATTAAGGCCCGTCAGTTGCGCCTACTTTTTTAATACGGTTTGTGCGATCTTGTATGTGACCACTACTTTCAAATGCCAAATAGCAAGCAGTTAAATCCACTGAGCCATGGGGATCGTCTGGGCTACACTACTTGAAATCCAACTGGGATATACCCCGACCTATCTTCCACTGCCCAACAGGGGACTATTTTAGCGGAGGGCAGTACCTACTCTCCCAAAGTCATGGCTTCATTTCCCTAAACACTACATACAAAAATTTTGAAAAATGGATGGGCAACTTTAAGTGTTACAAAGAAATAACAAGGTTTTCATTATAAGTTGAATATTTCCATCCAAGCAACTCTCAAATCGCATAGCACAGAGTTCGGAGGAAAAGCAGCAGAGGTTTTTCTGATGTTAGTGGTTTGACAGTGGTGCTCATTCCACCGCCTTAATATTGAGAATAGAAACCATCACGGTTAGGATCAGATGTCGACAATCATCTTGCAAGCTAGCTGAGATATAGCGCAACTTGTCTTTCACTGCCACGTAGATTAATAACTTAGAAGTCGACGGTAAGGTAACTCCGAACAACATAAATTCCCCTCACTAGACCCTACAAACATAGCAATTGAAACTAGGTGATTCTATATAGTATATAAACACATAGTGGGAATATTTCATTTCAATTTTAGGATTACGTCCTAGCAAGTCACAATGTACACAGCACAGAAAAGCACCACAGGCGTTTCAACCGATTGATGTTCCTCAGTGGCTCAAATTATTTCGGTTTCCTTCAGAGGATAGAACTCGTGACCGTCGGAGTCAGATGCCAACAAGCCAGCATCATAAGCCACATAGCAACCAGTGAAACCGTCTTGGCTACACCGTTTGCACGCTAATTTGCGTTTAGCTCGACCCATTTCAATTGCCATACACATAACCATCTAAGCAGATAA
>CALYDF020002745.1:0-19727 GCA_944474145.2 Dicrocoelium dendriticum | reverse complement strand
TTTACAGCCTTCTTTGATTAACTGCTCTCTCCATCTCCTTTTCCTTCACATATGAATGCAGCCAGAATTACGGTTGTGCTCCAAATCTAAACCGACCACTCTGGAAAACTTTCCCCCCGTCTCCTTCGCGTCGGTGTTCACAAAGCTACTTCACTGTATACTTTTGGATCGTTGGGTACCTTCATTTCTATATTATCGGTTATATTTCGGCTTTTTACATAAGTATGGATGTTTTCGTGCCCACGCTATTTTATATGCTGCTCTCCGAAATTCGCATTCCTCTTGTGGTCCCCACGTTTTTTCGGCTTTGTTTATCTCAAATGCTTTGATTTTACTTTCTCTTCATTCATTGTTACGAGCCGCTATCGCAAGTCGTGCGCCACAGTTTCTCCTAGAGTATTTGTGGCCTTATCATTCTTCTGCGCTCTCAAAATTAAACGGATTTATTCTTCATCCAGAACGGAAGGTTCTGCAAGGTGACCCCTTTCTACCTTTCTTTCATATTATGACACTAGATAAAGCACTCCACGGTGTAGCAGACACACCTTGTATATTCCCAGCAGGTCCTGTTGTCTACCTGGATCATGCGAACGACGTCATCATTTAGCCGAAAATACAGCGGCGTTGGAGCACCAACTACGTCATCTTTAGGATCGCTTAGATCTATTTGGTCTCTCTTTTAATCAATTAAAATCGGTGGATACGAATTTTGTGATAGACGGAAGGAGAAAATTGACAGCTCTTTTCACATCACCCTTAACTGTGGAAGCTTTTTAATCCCAGCTATACAACCGGATGAACGTTTTTATTACTTTTGTCTTCCTTTTAACTAGAAAGGAAAAATGTCGCCCTCCTCTCTGGATGAAATACATTCACAACTGGAGGAGTTCACTAAATCACCCCTAAAATCGTATCAACGATTGGATATTTCTCAGACGTTTTTTATTCCTAGCCATATTCATGCCCCTTTCTACTTGCGGTTCACCGGAAGACCTTGAATCACATGGATAGACTGGTTAGATCCTATGTATGTAAATAGCTGCGCTTAAAAACAAATAATTCAATAGCATAATTTTACGCCTCTATCGGGGATTTGTGGCTAAATTTGCCATCCTTAACTAGGAACATAACTTTATCGCAGAAAACACAGTGTGTGCCTTGTGCTATATAATGAATTAGTTTCCCTATGTAAAGAACCATGGAATCACTCTCCCTGATCGTTCATGTTCTCACTAACGTTACTGGTGGAAGTAGTCGCCGTGCTCCGACACAACAGATATTCTGGCGACGGATATGTTGAATACTCATGGCTATTTCATTCGAGCAGTTGTAATCCCTCTTCCATCAGCAGCAATTACATTTTGAAAACTCTCAACGGCAGTTAATTGAGTAGTTATCAGAAAAACTGCACCTGCAAGTGGATTGGGCACCGGAACCCATTTTGACATCACATGAAATTGAAGCTGAATGCCTTAGGCTGCTCAACTTGAACAATGACACAAAATGATTGAAGTCTCAGATTCTAGAACAGAACCCCAATCCTATCATAGGGTTATTAGTGTCCATAATTTGATCTGTAACGTGCCGGACCGGAAGCCCCCGACAGCATTTTGGAACGGTGGTGAGAGGCAAAAAGTGAGAGAAGCACGCAAATTCTAACGCGTGCGTACTCCAAGGATGCAGGCATGCTTGAAACTGAAAAGGACCAGATTCCACGATGCATCAAGATTTGTAGGGAACAGAAGACGCCTGACAATGAAACGCCATTTTGTTCACAAGTCCCTAAAGTCACAAACACTTTCTGCTATCACGATCGTTTCCCGTTCGATAAGGACAACTTTGACCAGACCTCGGTCAAAGTAACCAAATTCGTGGCCGAAAATACACCAGGGTACTGTTACAGCCAGACAGATTAATCGCCTGTGAAAAAATACTAAAGAAATGCAACTCCTGGAAACAAATTACCTAGCCAGACGTGCAGAGATTAAACTGTCCAAAGTGAAAGGAATTCTGAACTTATACTTGCTCAGGGATAGATGTCCCTTATACTATTGTGCTGACAACGTATTGGAACGAACGGCACTGCACAATTCTTCTGAGCTCGAATCACCTTGTTGTTGGATGCATGTGGACTCAGGTGGGTTCTCTCGTCCGAAGTAATGTACCTCCAGGTAAATCGTTTTTACGGGAGGGAGGTGTTGGAGGTGAAATTAAAATATAGGTATGCATCAGTAGTCGTTCATGACTGCAGACTTTCGTTCTACCATGGAGGTTCACCGAGGTTTGTTTTAACGTATCATTTCGTCATCCCTATCGGCTATTTTTAGTCGTTGTTTTGCCTTCAGATCGCAGGCATACTTTGACTCTTTCACTCTCATTTTACGTCCTTTGTGTGCACTTGAATGGTTCCCCATTTGTTTCGTCCTTATTGGCTGCAAGTGTCCGCTTGCTTTCCGCACCCTGGTTGGCTTTCATGTTTGTGCGTTATGCTATAAAACGAATTGGTTTCCCTATGTAAAGACCCCCCTGAATATATGTCCCTGATCGTTTGTGTTCTCCCTAACGTTAATGGTGGAAGTAGTTGCGGGGCTCCGACACAACAGGAGAGGCATCTTGAGAAAGGTCATCCCAATAATAGTTGGGCGATTTGGGATCCGGCGGCCTCTCCTGTCCAACAACTTAAAACTTCGCCTATTTACGTCGGCAATCATGTCGTCATGGATAAAACCGCAGCAGCAGCACCTTGGAAATAAGCCCTTCTGAGCTCAGCCGATGGGTGTACATTACGTGGGATGAAGACAACCCCAACATCTCATCATTTGCTGAAGCAAACGGAGAGGAATTTGCCACGACCTGTTTTCCGGAGAATGCAATTACGTGGGTGTCTTCTATCAACTTATGCTTGGATAGTTAGAAGTCACGCTTCTCCATATACCCCTTCTCTTAATTGCCGTGGAAATTGCGGGCAAACGGAAACAATATCCCACTTACTGCAATCCTATGAAACAACTCACGATACCCGCTGCAAACCTCATAGTATTACAGTTCAACAGGTTATCAAAGGCTTACATAAAAGATGTGCCCACGTTATATCGAAACCACGGATATTATCACTAACGTCTTTTACCAAACCGGACATCCTCGCTTTTAAGTTTTTCATTGTAAATATTCTAGATATGGCAATTTGCGACAACAATCGTTTGGAGCATACCTATCAGATCAAAGTGTGTAAATACAGGGCGGGGTCAAATGCTACAGCAATATGACATGAGATTCAGGTTCAGTTTCCGTATCAAGTCGGATCGTCCACCGGTCAAGTATAATTAACAATAGAAGTTTAATACACCCGCCTTCAGCGAAATACTTTTCTTTATTAAGACTTACCAAAGCTGATATATCAGACATCTGTGTTTCGACTATTCTACACTCTCTGCGTGGTTACAATGCGTATATGCGAGGGGCTTACTCCAATTTTATTTAGGGACAATCATTCGCTTATTACGGTGACAAAGACAACGGTTCCGTTCCAAATGTCAGGATTTTTATTTTGACACCTTTTTCCAATTCCGCCGGGAGGTTTGTCACAACATGGCGTATTGCTTTAAGGCTAGTTTCTTAAACCATGAACCTCATCACCAAAATAAATGTTCATGAGTGGATTGGTACGGTTACCTCCCTTTTGGTTAGGAGTAATCATCCCGTGTTTTCACAATGTGGGCACGTACATCTTGCAAAACATTGTTGGAAGTATCAAATCAAAGACTCCGTTAAAAACTCTTCTACCGCCGTTAGCGATTTCCTGTGCATACTATCAACTCCAAGAGACCTGTGCTTGTGCATACTCAACCGCTATCTCAGTACAGCTTCTGCTGGGAAGGGTATCGGAGTGAGTCTTGTAGGTGAAGCAACAACTATCTTTGGGTTATATGGCCAGTGATCGTCCTGAAATGTTGCAGCATATTTTAGGCGCAGGGTATTTATCATGTCCATGGTTGAACATGTAGATCCGTCCGATGTTTGCAGAGGAAGCAATCCCCGTTTCACCTTGCATATACGTTTTATGTATTGTTACGGAAGCTTGTGGTTTAAGGACATACGCACTGACAACTACTGCTGGTACGACCTTCTACCTTAGAAACCAAACTGCGTACAGTGCATACATTAGTCGCATAGGCCATCCAGGTCTCGGTGCTCGGAGAGTTTGTAGAAATATCAACTTGAGCGTCGCACCATTATACCCTTGCTTGTCCTGCTTTGCAGAAATGAGACCACATTTCTCTGGCGGAAGGTCTAAGCAGCTGATGCTTCAGCAACCAGAGAGTTAAAATGACTGAACTAGCCAGTGCGTCGTCTACCAGAAAGTTCCTGTTGGTTGTCTAACCTAGTCGAGCTAATATGTCATAGCGTATGATCGCGTTCCTTGCGCCGACTATTTCCTCAGGATATTCAGCATAGCAAAATTATTCCGAGATAGGAGCACATGATCAGTGTGGCTTGTGGGGACCTCAATGATCATCCTCTCGACAATTATCTTTTTGTGGGTGAACATGCGACCCAGTATTAACGGTTTATCTGTTTCTCGGAATCCAGTGGGGTTATTAATGTGGCCACATAGCGGGCAACTGGAGACGGACTCTTGTAGCTGGGCCTTAAACATTTCTCCAGAAGCTGCTTGAATTTCCAGAGTGTGGATGTTGAAATCACCAGTAAGGAGGTAGTGACTGTAAATTGTTTATCACCCGCTTTAGTACAGTTTCCAAGTAGAAGCCCATCTCGGCTTGGAGGAAGAAGGGCTGTCAATGAACGCCACTACGTAAGCGTCGTCGTATGTTAAACTTAGACAACACTAAGTAGAATCCTGTACCGTGCTGAGTGGATCCTCTATGAACTCACATTAGAGGTCGTTGCGAAGTGCAGAGCCACCTCTCTACCTTTGCTACGTCGGTTGTGCCGAACAACTGACTTGCCTGTCAATGCGGTCTCGATGTCAATTATTTCAGGGCATAATCATATCTCCATTATTGCCATGAAGTTGCAGGCTTCTGATACTTAACACAGCCGCAATACGGAAAGATTTTTGTAAGCCTGAAGCGTTGGTTTACATACAGTAAATCTCCTCGGGTGTCAAAAGCTGTTGACTAGGAGCATATAAATGATGTGGATTTGTGCCGATCGATGAGAAACCGGCACTTAATCTTTCTCTGGTTGAATTGCCAAATTCGGATTGGAATGCCATCTGTCTTTGGTCTCACTTGCACGTGCGGTATGTAGTTCATCAGCAGCCTTCTCGATAGCTACGGATCTTAACGCACAGGTTGCTGAGTTACTGTTGTGGTCATACTGAGTCGCGGAAGGTGCCGTTTATGCGAGAGCATCGTGTGGCAGTAGCGCTCTAACTGCTGTCTTCTGTCCTAATCCCAAAAGACGTGTTGTGTAGTAATTGCCAGCTGCGGATTAATTGCACGGCTATCTGTTGTGACTGCACCGTTATTTTCAGTATACTCGGGCCTCTGTAGTTTGGTGACATATGTAACCGTGTACTCAAATGAAGTATGACGTCGCCTGCACAAACAGCTTCACGCATGTAACGCCGTTGTTCCGCGTCATGAGTGTGGGCTTCTTCGTTGTTTGTTGTCTGCATCTCGGGCACGCTATGAACGAAAGCAATTATTTTTCTAATTTCCGTGTGGAGGTTGTTGGAATTATTTTGTCCCGCTGGCGTTCGCCTAATGGAACATCCGGAATAATGCGCATTCTACGGTTTACTCTCCGCAAGGGGTTTGCCGAGAAAAGCACAGTCTCGATATCATCTGCTGATCCCAATATTATTAACATTAGCCTGGACTCTTCGTAAGGAGTCGAGGTTATATATCTTGTGATGCGCATTAATTTAGTCGGCCTGGTTTGAACTCCGATTCAATAACAAAGGAAGTCCCATTGCTTTCAATCATTCAGTAGTTTACGACTTAAGGTGATTATCTTGGACTCAGGAACGTTAGTGCATATGAGCGCCAAGGCCCCGTAGTTCAGACTGGTCTTCGGTGATGGCGAAGCACGGTTATCCAAGGATTTAGTGACGTCTCTGCACGCTGCACCAGGTTCTTGACACTTTTTGCATCTGTATTGGGTGAGGCTAATGAGGTCCCACTTTGAGCATACCGAGCTGCAAAGGTCGCATAATGGATCAATTTTTAGAGCGGCTCGGATTTCTTTAGTCAATCAGAAGGGTGGGTGTTACCAATCTTGTATCAGCCGATATTTTGCATAAGAGGATGTTGGCTGTGGGGCTTGATATATTTCTATCGGTCACGACGACTACTTGTTTCTTGGTTCCTAAGGTTTCTAGTACAGCCTAGCCGTAGGAACGTCTTGTCATTTTCCTTAGTTTCTAGGTAGCGATTCTTAATGGACAAACCAGCAATTGGCGCGCAGCTGCATCATCCAGAAAGCTCATAATGCTCTGGCTGTGAGCACTCGTTGGCACGTCCATCACGTTACAGCTCATTCGATTCTCTCATAAATCAAAATTGTCACCAGTCGAAAAAACATTACGCTGCCGTAGAGCAGCTCGGTTAGTTGCACCACAACACACGACCTGTGGATTTCAAATGGAAAGTACAAGGGCTAGATAGTCGTATTTTTTACCGGGATTCTTGGAGAACATCCCACCTCTGTCACCAATTATTGTAACCTAGCCTTAGTAGCCAATGCGCACCTGAAAGAGACCAGCAGAAGGAAACGCACGCTATAACAACGCCTATCGAACTTGATACGAGGGATAAAACGGAAGGGCGCGAATGCAGTGTGTAACGACTAAGAGCAACCAATGTTACAAGAAATTGGTCAAAGTTAAAAACAGTTCAAAAGCAAAGGGGTGCGTTCAAGCGAACGATGTTAAATCTGCTTCCTAGCTTTGATCTACCATCTCTATTATGGTCAAACTTGCATAACGTATACATAATGATAAAGCAAATGTATATTGTTTGGATGAATTTTGAAAAATCATCCTTCAGTAAATGCCATCACATATTTATTCTACAAATGTAGGGAGACGGTCTTGCTCGTCCTAGAAGTAAGTAGACAAAATAGGTGTCAAAATACGCCTGCAAAACGTAGTATCCGTAGATGATAAAGTGAAAATCATGTTCAATGAAAAGACAAACCCAGATGTAAAGACCCCGATTTTCTGAGCACGGTTTCTCAGTACCACGGACAACGTAAGTTATATTATTAGTATCAGTATGCCTATCGATGTTATTATTACATGGACCCAGAATTTTTCTTGCCATAATCTTTGGGATATGATGATATCAATAGTAGTTTTTCCCCTCATGATCAGTGTGCAAAATTGCCGCATTTTCTCTATAGTACTTTTTATATTCACTAACAATTGCCCATTTATGTCACTGCAGTTTGTGCAGAGAATCATAAGAAAAAAGACAGCGTCTAGCTACTGAGATTAATGGGGCAACCATACGTGACCTAGCATGATGAGAGGGGTTAGGGTATTGAGCGCCTGCAAGAGATTTTGTCGCATCAACATTACCCAAAAATATATTATGTAGTACGTGAGCATGGGCAGTGAGTACACGGAGCGGGCGGAAGGAAACCTTTATCTCAAGGAAACAGCGGAGAAAATTGGGACGTATATCAGTGCTAAGCTAGCGCAATAATAACACGAAACACAGTGTTTACCGGTCGATCAGTTCATAATTGAACACAATTAACGGGAATAGGGTTGGGGCATTACAACCGCCCAATAAAAACGGTGCGTGGCATATTGGCTTTAACCGGCTTCAACACAAACATTTCTAGTAAACAAGTTAATGACTACGATCAGCCATTGGAACCTATGAGAAACCTGACGAATCATTCCACTTCTTCGCGAAGGACCGGAAATGGGCGTTTCTTCTGAGATGTGTGTAGTGTTTACGTGTAATTTTGTATCCTATGCCGATAGTCACATGATTATCGCTTGAAGTTGGTAAACAATCTTATCTGCTAGGTAATATATAACGCGGTTGGCGCAGCAAGTTAAACGGCTTTTGGTTGTACCTTGCTAAATGCGATCTTTTTTCGCCCTAATCATTGTTGTGTGCTTTGCTTGCATTCTTATTAAGGCTGCGATCCCGGGTGAGTCCATTATGTAGCAGTGCCTGTTACTAACACAATCCGATACCGCCTTATTCGTGCAATGCTTTAACTGCTTGCAATTGCTCGGTGAGTATGACCTAATACTCAGTAGTATTAACTGAGTCGACACGCCTACCGCCAATGAAAGTACCATTTAATATTGACATTCAACAGATCATTGACACAGTGATCCACTAATTGCAATCTTTATCCCGAAGATAAGCATGAATGCCACTGTGTTCATCTCATATTCTATTAGCTCCACATATCACATGCAGACACTAATAGTGAATGACAATCCTTCAATCAATTTGAATTCTCCATTTTTGTCAGATTATTGCTTCTTACTCATGGATTCCGGACCCTGTGACGCGCACATGCCGCGGTTCGGATACGATCCCGAGGAAAAAAAGTGCTTAAGATTCATCTACGGCGGATGTCTTGGGAACCTCAACCGGTTTTATACACTGTCTGATTGTCAGAAAGCATGTGGAAGCAAGTAGTACCGCAACCACTGACCGAAGAGGGCATTGTTTTCAAACAAAACCATTGTGATTTATTACGTTTTACTGAGGTAACATTGTATAATAAACAATCCAAAAGGTTCCGACAATTTCGTTCATTTCGTGGGTACGTTCTATCTAATGGTGGTTGGCTTACAAATTACATGTTGAATACGGAACCGCACAACCGATTGGAAGCTTCCACCCAATTCCGTCGTCAGGTAGCGTATGTATGTGTACTTCTTTGATCTGGCTCATTGCTACTGAGGTTTCCAATTCAAGCAGATTATTCACGATTTTATGGTCAGTTCCAAAATCCCACTGTGAGAGAAAACGTTGGTAGTAACTTCCAGCTATTAGACGGGTTTCGAATGCAATACGCCATGTAGAGTGAACGCTGTAGCAGCCCAAAGCGATGAGTTGAGTTGGCATGTAACTTGTGAATAACCTATTGCGGGAACAAATTCGTTATGTGTAACAGCTAATAAAAGAAGAAATTCCGCATAGGCATACATTCTTTGGTGCGACTGCGTCAAGTCCGTGCAATTCTTTGTATGGAACAATGTAGGTAAACACACGAAGTAGGTCGGTGTTTTGTACTCTATGTGAGCAAAAGCTTATAATTGCTATCCGTTTGATGGACACAACATCCTATGTGTCTTTCAGTGGTTCAAAGAACACAGTATATTCTGGACAAATTAGCCAAAGGAACCCTACCAGAAATAACGAATTCGCTCAGTACCGTCGCAACTGTATGGACTCAGTCACTTATAGGCTGTGTCAAACCAACATCATTAACACCACGGCCCGTTATTCATTTGAATTATCGCTACTCTGCCGTATACTCACAATGATCAAGGAAACGACGATCAGTGCGATAAAAAGAGGGATTTATGGCACAAAACATCCAACATCTTTACCAACTTCAGAACCCGGTTCATCGCAGAGTTAGGGAATGCATTGGTTGATGAGGATTTGTGGATGATGATAATACAGATGATGATGATGCTAATGATGAGGATGATGACGATGCCGCTACTGCTGCTGCTGCTACTGCCGTTACGGCTGCACTCGTCTTTTCTACCCTGAAGTTGTTGCTAGATGAAGTCGCAACAGCGAAAATTCCCTAATCATGCAGGCTGTAACGGAGGAGCACCTCAACAGGGAATTTGATCTTTTTCTGCGCTGGTGTGTGGGGAGCGATGCTAAGAGGAGCTATGAGCTTAAAAGTTTAAAACGAGAGTGGAACCTGTGAATAAAGTGGAAATACAATCAATTAAGTGATAATCAAAGCCACTTAATTCTCGAAGTAGTGTCCAGCGCAAATGGGAAGATTCTTTTGAAGCTTGTAATCGATGGGCGTAAAGTGGACGAGGTGGTAAAACGATCGTGAGCTTTGATATATGAAGGCGCATATGGGAGTACATATAGTGCTTGTGGATGACCAGACGGTGAATTCCAAAGTTGTTTGAAAACCGTCTAAAAGAGTGAATGCTTTGAACTTCCGTTGCCCAGTTCCAGCGGGATGAGCTCACTAATGGCCCTATCGGGTAACAGCGCCCCGTAAACCGCTGTCCACTTGCAACCTGAGCGAACCTAGTTTCAAAGAGTCGGTCTTGTTTAGACAAACTGCTTTTCACCTTGCTGTCTCCCATGTTAGGTACCTATTTTAATTCGTATGCACCCGCTGTTAATCCGTTGTGATCGACCAATCCTAAAACACCTAGCCTGGGATCGCGTTCTTTTCATACCTTGCATAACCAATGCTGCGCTGTCCATCTGGTTTATGCAAACCTGTTCAGGTTCTGCGTGTGATAATTGCATTGTTTTCTGACAACTCAGCTTCTAACCACTCCGCGTGTTCACCTGGCCAGTACATACTGAGTACCTTCAGCCTACGTCCGTTCTCACGTGTGCTATCCACCCGCTGTTGTTCTTGTCAATGCAGCTCAAATAGATTTGTTGAACAAAGTACTTCTTAACACATCCCTATTAGCACAGTTGATCAAATCTAAGCCTTAACAGTCTTCTAAATGCTGTGTAGATTCTCATCAACTTGGATGGTAAGTCTTGCTACACGTGAGTTAACCACCGTCCTGTGCACGGGCAGTAAGCTGCATGACAGTGAAGGGAGGGCCAAGCTATATCGCAGTTAGAATTCAATCCATGATAACCATTTTTCTTCCCCCATTTGTCTATGGCGTAAACTGTTGGCTTGTGATTCAAGGGACTATTGTCTATTGGTTCGGCTCACTGAAGGGGAATGCTGGAATGCGCACCACTGACGAGACCCAATAGGGCGGAATTATCGTCTGGTGCCTCGCTGTGTTGGGAGTTGGCACATATGAATTCGAATCTAGTTACCATGCATTAAAGAAGCCATATCTAACTCCGGTTCATGTATGCTTGTGAGCAAGCTGCGCTTCGTCTGTGTTACACCGAGTGAATTCGTAGTGTCTCTTGCGCTCGTGGGTTTAAGGCCAGCTCTCATCGTTTCGTTGTACTGCTACCCACTGACGTACATTAATATCGTTCACCAGCTATCTTTACACCATAATGAACTCATCGGCTTCCGTAGAGGGATCTTGCTTACTGGGCAGCATCGGATTATCGGTAGGTGGCTGATGATGAACCATGCGGTACGTAACGGTCAACAAGTATCGCAGAATAGGTAGTAGTCACCTTCGCAAGATTCATAATATTGGCGTGAAGGACAGGGTGGACCCATAACTTGGTAATACAGTAATGGCAGAATTCGTGTAAAGAAAAATCTGAAAGTCAATCCACTTTTCTCAGAGTAACTTGATAAGATAATTCTAAGTAAACGTAGGAATGTGGAAAGAAAAGCATATTCGTCTACGACTATATATTACTAGGTTGCTTTTTTGATATTTTTTAACAGCTGCGTCTCGTGAATAATTTTTAGTAAGTTGCTTTGACCTTGTACATCATTTTGCAAGCTGTGCTGCGCTCTATCTAGCAATAATAATAGTTTAGCACAGAAAGAGGGATCTCAGCCAGCGCACAGTGTGCCGCGCGCTCTCACGACAACGAGGATATCTAGGAAATGTGCTGGAGCTCGAATGCAAAGCGAAGCCAGCACCGTCCATAAGGAATAGAGAACGCAGGCGCGCAGGAAAAGCTCCAGAACATCAGGTTCACACCTGAAGTGAGTCGGGGTGTAGTCAAGCCGGTTGTGTGAGCGAGCAAAGAACATGTCTGTTTGAGACTAGGGTGCAAGTGATGCACGGATGACCAGTGTAAACATTGTTGGCTTGACATTCCAAAGTGCTCTATGCAATGGGCGCAGATAGGTTGCCTCGTTTTGATGCGGCCACAAGCTACTTGGATGGGATTATTATAGCCAGAGTACTAGCTGCTATTTCATCTTGAAATCAAGTTATTGTTAAGATAAGCAGCGCAACGGTATCTGTCGCAGAGGAATGGAGACAACCTGTTCCACATAAACTTTTGCTTTATGTGATAGCACTCTTTTGATGAGTCTTCAGGTATAAGCTGAACGTGGGGTGGACGCTAAGCATACTTCAGCAAATTCGCCCCCAATACGAACCATACAGCTCGAATCTGATGTAGATATAGGGAACAGCTCCCGTGCGGAATGATAGAAGCACCAAAGGATAGATGGAATATGTATGTGATAAGTATTTGATTGCAGCCTTCCAAATAATTTTCAAATGAGATGATAGACCGTAAACTATGTTACTTTTCTCCTTGTTTTGCAAACATGTAGATTTGTAGTATTTCTCTGCGAAGAGATTAGATCACAGGCAGCTTGTCTCCTAACCTTATAGGTATTGTCAGCTGGTGTACTACTTTTCTTCAGAAAACGGAGTTTAGTGCGGAGAAAGAAGCTCAGGATTAACATGTCCTACAAGGGGCTGAGTTGTGCCAATCAAAAGAAGTGGAAGAACAATCATAAACTAAGACGAATCAAAAGCAGTTATCATGCAGAGCAACGTTTCGCCTGCCTACAAATTTCACAAGTTATTTAATGCAACTACAAATCCACGGCTTTTGATTTCCCTAGAGAAGCAGTTGTAGGTTGATAAGGTTGTGTTTTTTGGATGGGAGTATCATCCAGGTGTGTTATACTTTGGTGTAACGAGAATAGGGCACTGTGGACAAAATATTTGAACATAGTGAATATAGAGGCTGAAATAACTGGTTCTGATAGTGTATTGTATTTGTGGCAAACAGGTAGAGAGAAGAAATTCCTTAAGCAATACAAGCAGCTGTCAGTTTGTGCCCGTGGCCTCACAGTCTGTTGTTATGGCTGTTTTAACAGCTAATCGCACGAGTGGTTACAGCGTTGAGGATTAAGTCCCAGGGCAAATGCCAATATCGTTCGCTGAATAATCCTAAAGTACTCAGGCGCTGTTGGATTTGATAAGTCGCATCATCCGTTGACGTAATTGTTTACCTGAGGTTAGGAAATTTCCAACACCGAGAGACCTTGCTTCAACCATTCTTGAATTGGATATTCCACTAGCTGGCGTATGTATGCAGAAAGCAGCTTTGAAAAAATAGCCGCGTCCAATTGACTATAAGCCAGTTAGCAATGCTAGCGTAAATCGCTCCGAGCAATCTAGGTTTTCCTGAATTTGTACAGAGAAATATATATTTCCAGATGACAGCACTGGAGCTCATCGTTCCCAAATGTATACGTGTGTAGCATTTGGTGTTGAAGTGCCCGCATCTACTCACGCTGAACTGAAGACGATTGTGGACTGACAAATCAGTAACCTTGTCGAGGTCATTTTGAAGAGGCATGCGGTTTAGTGGAGTTATGAGCCATCGTCGAGGCTCTATGTCATCTCCGTAATGCAAACAGTGTGAAGTGATTTTGTCACATTGTCACACTAACCTTTAATTACAGCCCTAACTCGTGTTCTATTCGGTGTATGTTAGCTATTTATAGGTGTGTTGTATTTAGTCTGATGATGAATAAGTGAACACGAGATATTTTGATGGACGAACTTTCATTATTTGGACAGCAGAAGGTTCATGATTCCGTGCGACGAAATGGGAAGTGTTCACAAATCTTTACTGATGCACACGGAAGTCAGATGTCGCTCATGTGGCAAAATACATTGCTGGAAATTCTGCGACCATATTCAATGCACACGATAAAAATCGAGGTTTTAAAAGGAAGTTAAAATGTTGGGTGATTTCTGGTGGAAGTGGTTATCTTTATAGCTTTCTAGGATTGAAAGACGCTTTATAAGTAATGAATGGGGATACATATATCCCAGATGAGCTTTCTGTGGAAACTGTGCAACATTTGGTAGATCTGGTAGAAGCGTTGTCTCAGTATTTTCCCAGAAAGGATGAAGGGAAATGAAGAGAATTTGCATGTCTCAAGAGTCTATTAACTTGCACGAAAATGTCTCCAATTTTCAAGTCACTTTATGTGTGAACGTGCATTTTCGCATTACACCTATATAAAAAGTGCCGCAATAGACTTGAAGCGGAAGCAGATATGAGATTTCAGTTTTCCTTAATTAGACCTACCAGAAAATAAGTCAGCGCTGCATATCAGAAACAATTTTATCCTGCACATTATGCTTTGATGTGTGTTGCTTTTTTGCTTCAATTCAAAGGCATTTGTGTGTTTTAAATAAGTGAACTCCTCTGTTTTCTCAGTATGCAGCAATAAAGGATTCCAAGACACTGCACATCATTCTCATATCATTGAAAACAAGTCTGACAGTTAACATTGACTCAGTGGGCCCCTCGCGTGAGGTTCCACTATGAAGTGGTCCACGGGCCAAGAACATGGAGAACCCCTGTTTCACAGGTTTTAAGGTGCTTCTGTCTTGTAGAGAGTTGTTACACTTTTTACGTGACGTCTAAATGCAGTTCAACTGAGCAGACAGCTCACTTGTGGGTCGCGCACCTGCACAAACAGCTCTGGAACGTGGATCACTTCTAACGTCAGGCCAACCAGACGCTTTCAACCTCCATACAACTAACATCTGCGCGTCGCGTTTGAGAACATGTAGTCTTTTAACAGGTGACGAGCAAGCAAGTCGGTAAACTCAGTGTATTTGCGATTGCGTAAATGGTCTTAACGTACACACACTCCGACGCGTATACGCGACATGGACCGTACCATAATGTCTCATTCAAGAAGTGTTAGAAAAGCAGGCGTCGAACTACTTAAGTGGCGGACGACTTATCGAAATACCACTGGGACCCGACAAGTAAGGTTGAGAACGGGTTCAGTTACACCACGGAGGAGGCCGAGACTATGCGGTGGCGAGGGCTGTGGCGCGCAGATTTATGTGACTCCAAAAACAGTGGGTCATGCTGGATGGTTCTATCCCCTTGTAAAACCACCCACAACAGATGGAGTCGCGGAGACGGAAGGCACTCCTAGTCAGCACTAACTTTCTTGCTGGCTTAAGGAGCCTTTGCTTTCGGGCGTCGAAGTACTTAAGAGACCTGAGACGGGTCAAACAATCAAACGGACCAGACAAGCCTAGTCTGAACGTGAAATTGTTCCCACAGACGCGGCTGAGTTTGTGTTGACCAGAGCGCCAAATCAGCGGACAGCAAACGAACCTTAAATACGGGTGTCTAAACCTACAGCCAAGGTGCCAGTTCGATAGCCAATGCTAGACTAATCCATATGAACATGACTAACCATAGTACATTCGCTATCTGGTCAGGCCGATTGTCGCTCCTGGTTTTCCCCAGCATTGAGCAGATACGGGTCTACGTAACAACGGTGAGCGCTTTCGGCAGAAATTGGTTAATGACGCAAGCTTTGTATTTAAGCAAATTTATGGTTTGTTACCCTCGGTGTACGTTAATCCTGATGGAATGAAGAGGAACGCACACCCGTCATCTGGCGGAGTTGAAAGCCATTATACTAAAGACTTATGAGAACGGCGATGATTGGAAGAACTTTGCCTCTCTGTTACAGGTAAGCGTGAAGGCCTGTCGCAATTGGAGTTGAATGAGCCAGAAAGAACTATTGCCGTGATGTGTCAAAGGTCGCTGTCGGAGAGTCAAGTAGACAGACTGGTTGGGTGGCTTGAATCGGAGCAAACAGTTACATTAGAATCTCTTCGGTTACGACTGAAGGAAAGTTTAAGTTGGAGGAGAGCGTCAACATCATTATTCGCTACCCAGACAGCCTGCTCATCACAATGAAGAGGCTAATCCCACTGCCGGAATCTATGAATATGATGGCGAACAATAGGCTAGGGATATTTTACGTTCTGACGGGGATTACTTTGGAAGCTGAAGGACCGCGAGCAGTATGGATGGATGTGAAAAACATCAATCTGTTCTGCGCGCGTGCAAGGGGTCTTTCGAAACGCGGCAGCTGTGCACAGTGTACGGTAGCGAACCGTCGGGGGAACATGTGAACCTCGTATGCGTAATGACAGTGGACGAATGGCTGGAGTATTCCGTCCTATGGTACATTTAACATAAGGAAACAACTGCGCGCTGGTTGTGGTGGGTCTTTGATACAGATGGTAGACGTTTGTCTGAGAGCTGTGTTCTGGTTTGTGATAACGCCCAATGTCACACTGATTTGGAGAGTACGTTTTAATAGAGCCCCTACACATCGGGAAGACTGCTGCAACTCGCACCGTATTCACCACTATTGAACTCAATGAATGGATTTGTAATATCAATAAGGCTTAGCTTAAACAACCTATAAGGAGGCGATATTGCGAAATGCTTCCAGGAGATCCAGCTGATGTTATGAGTATGACAGAGTTTACAGTTTTCGGAGCAAGTTGTAGCAGAAACAGGCGTTTAAGTGACACTGAACAACTGTCAACAATTGACGCAGCATATAAGACAAAAGTAAACTGATGTTGTACACTTACATGGTCTATAAGTCCTTCAACACCCCTGACAAATTTCATGGTGAACAATGAATATTGAATAATGTTTTATAACGGGTGCAAAGCTAGTGCCTGACATGTCCCGTAGGGTGTTTAGAGTGAGAAAAGATAGATCAAGCGATAATGGAGTCGTCAGTTAGGGCGATTACAGATTTAACTGCACTGTCGTATAAAGAGAGTTTACACTGAGAATGTACGCGCAAAAGCAGTAAGGGGAGTGGATATTAATCACGTAATATGGGAGAAAAATATAAAAATTTGCGAGGACAACGCTTACACGTGTGCAACTATCTTGGGTCGACGGCATACAAAAATCCAGTTTCTATAGTATTAGCGTTTATCAATTTTTGTGCAAGGGGTTTGGAGTGACTCATTCGCGAGTAGGGTTATAGCACTATCCACAGCATGTTCTCGATGAACCCTGTGTAGCTTTGTCCAGGTCCTCCTGTAACACTGTGTGATCCTCCACGGCAGATATAATACGCCATACATTTAGATCATCAGCAAATAGTAAGCAGTTAGAAGATAGCACGCTCGTGAGATCATTTATGAAGACCAGGAACAGGCGGGGTCCAAGTACCGAGCCTTGAGGTATGCCACACTGAACTTCGATGGATTCCGACAGGTTGCTTAGAACCCTCACATTCAGGTGACGTTGCACGAGAAAGGCTTCTATCCAGCCCAGAACAGGATCGCCGATTCCATATTTCTGGAGTTTGTGGAGAAGAATGCGATGGTCTATACTGTCGAATGCCTTTGAGAAATCCAAGTAGGCCGCGACGACTCCCACACCTGCCTCCACAGATTCTGTCCAGCTTGCACAAGCAATCAAGAGTTTAGTGGTGCAGGAGCGATTTTGGCAAAATGCATGCTGTTCCGGAAAGAGAATTTTGTTGTTCTCCAGTACCCCATCAAAGCCTCAGCTACAATGGACTCCATAAACATGGAGATCACAGGAAGTATTGTTATCGGGCGATAATTTGCTGGTTCAGCACCACTGCCACTTTTGTAGATTGGCGTGATAATTCCGTGCTTCCACATCGTGAGGACGTGCATCTCGTTCAGACATCGTTGAAACAAAATTGCTAGTGGTCCTGCCAAACTCATGGCAGCAACTTTCAACGCCATCGGGCGAATGCCGTCCGCACCCGGGGAGCTGAACTCGCGCAGGTACATCAGCCTCTTCAGTACAGCTGCGGAGGTGAACGATATGTGATTAAGCTCTGATGGCGGCGTTATCTGCTTAGGCAGGATGTATGATGATTGCGCGCTAAGAAAGGTACGGCCAAGTTGTTGTCCAAGGACGTTGGCCGTCTCTTGTGCGGTTTGGGCTAACCCGCATGCTGTGTGCGGAGCAGGAATACCGCGCTTAACATGGCGCAAATTGTTTACGTGTCTGTATAGCAGTTTGGGATTGGAGCAAATATTTTCCACCAGACCTTGTTTGTTCTTCAGTTTATCCTCCAGGACGAGTTTGACAGAATGGTTTCTTTGTATTGTGTAGAAATCCCAGGTATGGTCATTCGGGGAGGTTATGTAGATGTGCCATGCCAAGTCCATTTATGCCATGTATTTACGTGTCCTGCTCCTTACGTGAGACTTCATCCTTTTAGGCCGGCAGAGTTTGGTTTCAGATGTCCTTGCCACGAGCTTGGTAAAAACGTTGACGAATTCGCCGCAGGCCAGCTTGTTGCATCAATGAGGTCGGACAGGTCGTCCAGTTGATTACGGCATGATATTCCTCGGGATGCTCTTTAGGATATTCCGCGTAGCACATGTAATGAAACACTATCGTCGCATGATCACTGCGGCCCAAAGGAGTGTCGGTTATCACTTTCTAGACCATCAGTTCTTCATTAATGAATATTCGGTCTAACATGGATGGCCTGTCAGTTCCCCTGAACCTGGTGGGTGTAATTACGTGACCCTAAAGCGTGATGTTTGAAACCAGATCTTGCAAGCCTGCTTTAAATTGCTCTCCTGATGTGGTCTGTGATTCTAGAGCATATAAATTCGCCATTGACTAGAATGTGACTGTACTTTCTGTTTATCACTTGACTCAACGCAGCCATCAAGTTGCAGCCCATCTCAGAAGTAGACGATGGTGGGCGATAAACAATAACCAATAGGCCAAGATCGTTCCCTCTCAGCCGGAAATTACACCAAATGGCGTCCGGTACTTCGGTTGCCGAATGGTTTATGGGTTCGCGTTGCCTGTTGTTACAAAAGTAGAGGGCTATCCCACCACCTATGCTGACTCGATCCTTCCAGACAACGGACAGACCCGTTAGCTCAATTTCGGCATCCGTTATCTCCCAGCGCAACCACGTTTCGGTGACAGCGATGAGGTCCCAAGCTGCTGACGCGTGTCGAAGTCTTAATTCAGCTAATTTACTGAGTAGACCTTGGGCATTTTTGTACATGCATGAGAGATTCTCGGAGAACAAATTGTGTTAGATTGGATGGATGAAGCAAGTGAGTTTACGCCGACCAATAAAGGGTCGGCGACTAATCGTTTTTTTGGATGGGTTGCAGATTCTCGAGAAGTATTTGATATATAAGCAGGTATAAGATGCCCCGGATCCCGGTGTTTGCTCGTGCTCTGCTGTGTCCCTCCGGACATTATTGCTACTGTTGAAACCGTCCCCGAGTCGGGTCCTGCAGTTGGCGTTTTCATTAAGAGTTGTGCCTATATTGAATTGTCATTAGGGTATGTTGGTGTTCCCGCTGCTTTCAGACGAATTTCTGTTGACAATCTACAACGGAATTTAGGCCAGTTCATTAGTAGGGTTTACGTCGTTAGTTCTGACTGTAGCACATGTTTTAACAGCCTAGGACAGCACCCCTTATAGTTTGGTGATATGGGGATCTTTGTCAACGAGGTGACCACCACATTTTCGAGAGAAAGAGCCTCCCGGATGTAGTGCCATTGCTCGCGGTGGTGCATCTGAGCATCGTCAGAAGAGGAATCTGTAAGCTCGGGAACACCGTGAGCAACCTCTGTTTTCTTATCGACTTTTTCTGTACCTCTCTTTGTTAGCGGGATCCACGGAACGTTCTTTCCACGGGATTTCAGCTAGTATGCCCACTCCACTTGTTTCGTTGCGGATACGATTAGCAGAAAGCAGAAAGGCCTCACACTCATCCGCCGAGTTTAGTGTTACCCGAAGTAACCGGGGTTCGTCGTAGTGCAACGCGTTTTGGT
>CALYDF020002744.1:0-50231 GCA_944474145.2 Dicrocoelium dendriticum | reverse complement strand
TCTGAGTGGAAATCCCATACTCTTCACGTTTATAAACTACACTGCAGTTAAGGATGAGCCGTGCTATATAACCTTTTGATAGCAGTCATGTCGGCTTGCCGCATGCATCTGTAGTTCAGGGACTCGCCAGTGTACGTTCATTAGTTTGAAACTTACAGGATTCGGTGGGCGCGCACTATTGACCTGTCACAATATGAGGGCTTGAATTGCTAGCTCCTGCTTGTTGTTTAATGGCTGTCTGATAGCGTTTAGCTGCCACAAAGTCTTTTTAATGTCCATAACTCTCCATGCTACCGCGTATAAAATGCCTAATGTTAAGTGGAAGGGAATTTGTATTCACCGATTTTGAAGGTATTATAAAGCTCAGCCTCAGTATCTTACGTTTTGGTTCTGTTATTTAAACTGCCCAAATTATTCATAAGTTGGACGTTGCTCAAGCTAAACACTACGCTAAATACCTCTCCGTGCTTGTAGGTGCACATGCGGTAACGATAACTACACTGCGTCTTCAATACCGTCGATTAGAATACAACCTGTAGCGTCTACTCGCAAATGCTGAAAAATCATATACTGATGGCATTGTTCGGCATTTTGTCTAAAAAAGATATCAAATTAAATTTACTGCAATATAATCATAACGTGGTTTGAATAAAAACCACCGGATTTGTAATTAACCACATTAAAAAGGGTGTTCCGTAATTTCGGTGCATCTGCAAATGGTTTTGGCTGCCGTAACCCATTCCTGGATTTGAGTACCTGTGCCTCTTTCTCAAACTGGTTTGTGTAGTTAACTGCAAAACGTATGGCTAAGTCCGGTGCTGGTAATTTGTAGTACTTACATCTGCTGTTTGTTTCACTTAAGAATCGAAAGCAGTATGGTTTACCTTACAGATATATTCAGCTGTATGATTGCTTATGTATGACAAATATACGCATTATTATAGGTTTCGATAAGTTCCAATATAATACCGGATTCCTAGCACGTTACTAAGATTATTAATTCTTAGATTTACTGAACAAATTCATTGTAAGAAAAGAAGTGGCGTAGGCATTAGTGCAATCCGCAAAAATTTGTGTTTCTAACTGAACTAATGTAGCAAATTGTCTATTATACCTTTGCTTAAATAGCTGTCGAGAAACATATTATTATATCAAAAGGTTACCTGAGCTTTCGGTAATTACCATAACAGCTTGGGTGTTGTTCTATGAGTCCCATCAGTTCATTGTTTTCTACCTGCAATATGTTTAATCCCTGGTACAAATTGCACTTCCTAAAAAATGAGGTAGATAAAATCACGTAGATAATAAAATTCTACGCGCAAGGCTACGTGAAATCCTAGAAATATTTTTTCCTTCAAAGTCTTTAATCACACAATAAAATGATGCAGTTGCAAATATGCAAGGTATTTTTCATGCTTTTTACATGCTATTATAATAAAAGTTAAATTGGTAATACCTAAAGATACACTTTGTCTTAAGAGTCATTATGCATTCATTTGCATATATCGCTTTAAGCACAAGACCTTCTTGCGATTAAAAATGATGCAACAATTACAGAATTTGAAAGTGCGATTTAGTGCGAAGCTCTATTTACTACTCAGGATGTACAAAGAAGTAAAGCTCTAATGACAAGTACCAAACACGACAATAATTATAAACGTTTCTCAAGCATAATTGTTAATTTTGTGACTTTTGGATAGAGTTAAGTTTGCCAATGACATAAAGTTGTATACGTATTACGCATATCATAGAACGCAATGTGTGTTTTATTTGAGCTCTAAGCAGCTAATTGATCTTTTTCACACACAATTGTCAACGCTATCTTCTGTATTTTTCAATGTGTAAGTAGGTAATATTAATGTACTTGGCATACAAATAATGATTATTAACATATATTATTAAAATTCTACGGTTTATTGGTAGCAATATTCCTATGTAATTAATGCGCTCATGTAGACATGCAGCAGTCCGCTTGAAAATCTGTTCAGTAATGTTTCTTAACTTAAAAGATAACCAAACCTTCAAAAAACATGTAGAATGTTAACGCATTTAATAACAATATATAGCTAGCTTTTTTTCAACAATGTGTGTTCCGTTAAGACTTTTACTGCAACTCCCATATTGGGTTTCAGTTGGAAAGTGCAAGTAATTGCAAAATGCAACCATTACGGTGCATGAAACAGAGTGTTGAAAGTGGTATTCGCAAATAATTGTTAAAAGCTTTCAGAGCATGTCTAACTGACCTGCTGTGGTTATGAGGCCTAATATTATCAAAAGGCTTCATCATGATATACAGTTAACTACGTTACATGCTGTTTATTAAGGTTCTAATAAGTAGCTCTACTTTGTAGGCCAATTAGCCGAAAATGCAAGCACGATTTTTAGTAACCTGCTAACTGGATATCTAAAACCGTAGCCCAGTACAAAGCGGCCCGATGTTTACAACGCGAAGAATCTTTTAACTGTTTTCCCATCTAATATGCGCTACAAATTATACATAATCTCCTTCGGCCAGCAAAATCACTCATGCACAAGGTTGAAATCTTGTTTCATTGTAAACAAAGCCATAATGGTAACATGACAGCACGGTTGGTCATCTATACTTTGCCGCGTACTACATTAACAGCATTCAGCTTTTCACCGATTTTTCCATTTTGGAAACATATTCTAGGTATTAATTACTGATCTGATTCCATTTCTAATTAAAATACAATCTGTCATATAAGCTGTCGAGTCTTCAGCGACCTTCTAACTATAGACTTAAAGTTAACATTTTCCTAACGCTTAACTAAAAGTGGAAATGTGGAGATTATGTCGGTTCCCGTCAAAACAGCGTAGATAACTCAGATACCAATGAGTGTGAGAAACTAGTGCATAATATTATTTTGATGCAAGGATACATCAACAAAATAATTAATTTTTGCCTAACAAGTTATTTACTGCATCATAAGCCGAAATACCCACATAACAGGAATGAAATAGCGAAACTGAGTGATCAGAAGTATAAAATGACAAATAGAGAAGAGTGAAAGCGTGTAGTGAGTATAACTATTAACAGATATTTTATCCGATCAAATACATGACAGCTACAAGGAAATAAATATTGCGGCCTGTTTAGGAAAGCACTAGGATGTCTAACTTTGTTGTACTAAAAAACCATTACAGGAAAATGGTTCGTCAGTTTGCAGTGAGGCGCCAGACAACAATGTAGAAGAAGGAAAAATATCCCTAGGTGATGAAAGTAAACAAACAAGTATTTATTTCGAATGTAGAGTTGTTTATAAATACAATAGAACACGAAGTTTATTAAGTAAATGCAAAAAAGGAAGCAGGAAATCATGATTTTACCTTAGTTTAGCTTACGGTGAAACAATTAGGCTATTTTACATATCAACATAACTTATCTGCCTATACACAGCAAATTGGCTTGTATTATTTATAGGTCCACCTTCCACAATCCGATAGATCCTCCTCCCCTTATGTGCCTGAGTTAATCTAACAGATCCACACTGAATAACAAAGACATTTTGCTAAGATTTACATCGACATCCGTTGATAGTAGAATCACAGAACCTAAATTATCAAAAAGGAACAAGTACTCCGTCAAATTTAATTTACCTCCAGTTCTGCTACTTCTTTCTAATATGCGAATTTAAATAACTAGCTAAACGTAAGAGCCGGCTGTTAATATTAGTGCACCTATAACTTGGGTATACACCTTGCTTGATCATGCAAAATATGTTTAATGACTCATCTAAAAAATACGCAACTTATTACGGATTTGCCATGCAGCATTAGGAGAGGCAGCATAGAAAACGTATTATGATTTGGTTAAACAACGTGGTCTCATTTTCATTTGCGTTACAAAAACCTAAGCCAAACCTGATATGAACGATTGGTTACGCCCAATACAGTAACAAAACTCATTTGACGGAAATATTATAAATTGTGGATTGGAAATATTAATACTATATTATATTAGTAATATTATATGGTATATATATTATATCATATTATATTAATTGGAAACACTTATGCTTTACGTAACTGACAAACATAAGTTCAAACATTGCAGAAGTAGCAAGAAGCCGTGGTGCAGTAATATTAAACGCATGAGCAGCAAACATCAGCAATCGAACCCGGTTATAAATACAAAAATATTTTCTCCATGGTCTTTTGTATTTATATAGATATCCATACCCAGTATATTGCACTCTTTCTCAGCAGATATCAAGGTTTCGAAAACGCTACAGATGTAGTTAAAAATATAATAACCAATATACCAATATCTAGGTAAAGCACAACTGCTGTAGGGATAAAATTTACATGTTTAACAAAATTCAAAACTTGTTACCGACTAAGCTGCCGCTTGCACTTTTATTCACCTCGTTTTCTTGCATTTTCTTTGTTAAGTAAAGAGCAGAGTAACAATGGAATGTTTCTGTACACTCGTAAGCAAAATTTCTTATGTATGGCGTAGGAAGAGCTATGTTATATGCAAGATATATTAGTTACCTATTTGAAACACAGGCAGGTTGCGGCACACCAAGCTATGAAAGATATATATAGCATGCACTTTGCTTGTGAATATTATCACAAAAGCCAATACAGTCGATATAAAACACACTGCAGTAATAAAGGCACAAAACCGTCATGTTTATAACACACAATAATTATACACAAATTACAACATAAGAATTAATATAATTATTAGGCTTTCCTTTCCTTTTATTATTCATGTCAACCGCGATAATGCTGCCGTAATAAAGTTTCACTTTCCTCAACAATCATTTTTCTGAAAGGCACAACTAAACACGCATGTAATAGTAAAGCTGAAGGAAGTGATTTATTGACATAAACTGCAGAATAACTCAGATAATCAACTCTCCGCATTGTTTAAATTTTAAATATAGTCAACGTAGACCTGAGGGTAGAATGCATTTTACGACAATCACGTGGTCAATTCTTCGTGTCCTCATTCATGCTGCTATTTACTGCATTATTCCTCAGAGTATATGGTCGATAAGGCAGCCGTTGCCACAGCAGCTGCCCATACATCAATCACAACAGAACGATCTCCTAAGCAAAGCGCCAGTTCTGCAAAGAAATTCATCGCAAGCTTACCAACAATCACCAGAGGTAAGGGTCCAGAATGTTGCGTGATCTTCGTGTCCATAGTTTTTTCTATTTAGAGAGTTTGGTGGAAATATGAGTCATGGGTTACGAAAGCATCACTCTCGCTGAAGAATAATTACTAAATTGTTAAACAATTTACCATCTAGCTTTAATTTTGCCTAAGTTGTCCTCACCACCAGTGATCTAAATTCCCAAAAAAAGGTACCTGGGGTTTGCGACACATAGCCACAACTACTCTTCAAACTCTCCGGAAATTTCGTAAACACTGACAAAATTTTGTAATGAAACATATTTGTTATTAATTAAATATGGAAATTATGGTTCCCACTAGCCCCTGCCACATCCAATAGGAATAATTTAGGTGTAAATGTGTGTGCACAGCTTCCACCGTTTTTGTACTGGCCATTGGAAATGTTGACCGTCAAACAAGGTGCACAAAATTCAATAAGTGGCATATTGGGCCGTCAGTTATCTGCATAATTGCCCACGATTCAACGTCAACCTGATTTACATGCATCCGCTCGACGGCATAATCTGGTGGAAGTACGTACGTAAAATCCCAGGTTTCGTCACTTGGTTGCGAATCACTCATCACCCAAACTCAACGCACTACAATAAACCAAGACAAATGCCGGATGTCCTGACATCCCCGTAGGAAGCATTAGCGGTTCTGCTACAGACACCCTTCCCACGAAATAGGTTGTTCGAAACCGTTAATAGGGCTTATACAGAGGGAACATCCTATTAATTACTATTAGAATAAGTTGATATGCCAGAATAGAATTTGTCATAGGATAAGCGCGAAACGACCGTCCAAACCTAGGAGCGTTGGTGCTATACTGGTGAAAATATTTTCTTGGAAAACATGATAGCGAATTTGAACACATAACGACGTGTAAGTTCAAGTTACAGAGGAGTTGGCCTAAGAATTTAAATTTTACACCTTAATACAGCTATTTGTCAACAAGTGTGTTAGATTGTTGGTAAGGGCTTTGCAGTGAACTTTATCTGAGCTATTGCTCAAAGCAGCTTCCTCTACTCACATAGCCAATCTAGTCGAGGAAATCGAAAACATTACCAACGAAGGGTTCTGTGGAACTGCAAAATTGGTACAATTTCAGTAAAAAGAGCCAAAGTCTTACAGATCCCGTTGGGTAGACTAATTAATTATATAAGCTATAATAAACATGATACTCGAGTGAAGCTTACATCTTTGGACTCTCCATTTGATCCACGTTAGTTCACATGTATAACCATGTACACAGATGTGGTAGTGTTATCAGAACACTGACTGCGTATGTCAACTAAACTTGTCAATATTTCAAATCAAGTAATGTAGACTGTGCAACTCATCATCGTCCTATTCAAAAAGTGGTAGCGTTGTTGCATGAAAGACATACGTAGTAAATGAGTTTACTGTTTGCCAAAATCTAAGAGCAAAGTAATTCCAGGGGTATTCCATATGCTTGTATTGCGTCAACAGCATTAAATCGCAATTATTCAATTCTATCCTGTGGCTAAGTTGCAAAAGGTGGCGTCAAGAATGATGTGGTTTTTCAAATTATGGTACACCAAAAATAGGTCCCTAAGTTAACGGCCACATCTTCCCCTGTATAATGTTATAGGTAACATCCGCCGTTTTTATGGCAAGTTTAACAATGTCTTCAAAGTTTTGGTTGTTCTTCGTCTTGTGTTCGTCAGTTCGACCAGGTGTTTTGGCTAGCTGTAACAAGCCTGAATGGCGAACACCACATAGGGCGTTTAATAGCGTTATGTAATCGTGAGGAGACAAAAACGCGAAGCGCCAAACACACTCTGTATGTGAACAACATCTTGACTTGCAGCTTTTGAGTGCTTTAGTTGCTGCACCCAACGGCGGAATTCAAGTTGCAACACCATACAAATACACGCTCACTTAGTCTTCAGATTTACATGCGGTATTGTGCTTTTGGCCTATATGTATATCTGTATGCATGCCCGCGTTGAAAAAACGACGATTGGCCTCTAACTATTGGAAAGCACGGTCAAAGTGTGCTTTCATCTGAACGTGATGTTTCTGACAATCGATCGCTTGTTATACCTGGGTCTCATGGGCAAAAGCATGCAGGTGGACTCGATGAACTTTGCGAGGTCATTGAAGAAGGTCATGCAAAATATTTACCTCAAACTTTATCACTTAGTACGTTGCTTCCCATTTATATGTAAGAAGAAAATAAGACCTTGCATACAAACCGAATAAGCCCATGAAAAGATAACACAATCTTTCAATTTGGCGATTCAAATTACATTTCATTTGGAGGATTAAGTGAGCTAATCCATCGAATGATTTAAGAAAGCCAATATAGTAGACATCGATTTCGTCCTTTAATTCTCTTTTTCCGTAAAACTGTCTTACATTTACACGTTGAAAGTACATAACCGGTGTTGGTAAGATCCGTGTTGCTTGCGTTTTATGATGTAGAAATTTTCAAGTTAGACCTGCGATCAACGCCATCTCATGTGAGAACAATGGGAGAAGCCACAATGTGTGTGACTGGCAGATTTCGAACGACTACAACTTAAAAGGTAGGGCCACTAATATTTGTCTCCACACACTAAGAACCTGAAGGCCTTCCAAGTATTTCTGACAAATTGGGGATAATGGTTAGGCTTCACGTGCAGATATAACCTGCATTTCCTACAAGTGAAAGCTTAATAATGGACAGTGATTTATCACGGGTCAAATAGCAAATATTTGACAATCCAGGTGGGATGTCTGAGGCGAAAAATAGTAAACAAATCAAAGGATAACTGATTCCGCATTTGAAACATCTACCGATTAAACAGCACAGCTGCAAAAAGATAGTTTGTAGTAAGAATTGAATGCGGACACATAAATAATATAGGGCATAATCACATTTCACCTACTCCTTGAGAAATAATAAAAAGGTACAGACAACCCTGCTTCGTGTGCCGCTTAATTTGACCAATGTGATGCACAACTGTCGTTTAGTACATCCAATATATTCAGATGAACACCGTTATGTTGCAGAGAGGGCTCTTAAACCCATAGTTACGTTCGTGTTGTTTCCTCCTCTAACTGAAACCAACTATATCCAGTAAGGCGTGGGAAAATCTCAAGCAGATTTCTTTTGAAAAACGTTATTTGGCTGGTAAGGAGAATGAATGCCGGAAAGGCGTCCAATGTATAGCTAACAGTCAAGTCGACTGCAGTGCGTTGTCGGTTTGAGCTGTTGGTTTCTCAGTGTGCCACTTTGGCTCCGCTGCAAAAGATCTTAACAGACATAATTTGTTCTCGTCTATACACCCTCGTTGATATTCACCATTTAGACACCGAGTGCCGCATAGTCAAGTTGCAATAGCGGCTTCCCCAAACATTTGCTAACACTAGAATTGACTTGCAAAATGCCGGCGTCCTGGAGAGACGAACAAGCGTATTAGAGCCATAGAACATTGAATGCATCTACAGAGTTTGGGGCACATCAGTTTTTGCGATAAATGAAAAAGAAAAGGGTTACACATTTCGGTGGCTGTACACGAATTTGTTTAAACGTTTTTCCCAGCACAAAACCGCTCTTTTGAACGTTGTTGGTTTAGCAAATTCTCCGCAGAGCCAAATATATTATTTTGACCAGTTTGCACTAAACATTTGCTCCAATTGTCAAGATTATGGTTTGAAAAGTTAACGCACCACGCTGCTTCATTTGCCGTAATGTTTTTGGGATTGTTTTTGTATGATGCAACTGTTGCATAGGGAAGAGGATTGCAGGTTCGGTGTTAAAACGAAATGGAGTAACAGCCAAGTGGAAAGCCGGTGGGAAATAATACCATAATAAATTTAAAACATTGGAAAGCCATCAAAAACAGGTACAACTTCAAAAGTGACATCGTAGTTTAAAAACTTGTTGCAGTTCGCATTAAATAATAAAGAAGAAAGTGTATAACAGGACAAAAGAACATAATATAAAACGTAAGCAATAACTTTTAAAAAAAGAGTAAAATTAACATTAAACGACAAACAAAACATAATAAGGGACAAAAATGCAGACGCAAAATGCATCCCGATACAATCGGAAAATCTAAATGTGAAAAAAAATGAGATAAACAGGAAGAGTTAAGAAAACAGGTTCCATAGAAATAGAAGTAATATGAACCGGCAACATAATAATAACTGAATACAGTGCAGGTGTTAATATAAGAATATAAAACTAATGAAATAAATAAAACAAGTTGGCCAGCTCTCAACTCATTTCTCAAAGAAAAGCAAGGTTTAAATATAAGTAGTTAGATAAATATATTTTCTAGATGAATATACTCTGTCAGAGATTTGCTTCCTAAAAATGAAGGTTGATAAAGCAAAATAACAATTATATTAGCGCACAATTTTGCATGCATGCCGGGGTGTCATGCGGTCCATGGTGTTTACGATATTAAAGTTTTTGCTCTTGATTCCAACTTTTAATTAACTCAGTAAGAAAGGGATTTCACATCAAGCATGGATAAGAATATTCCCAAGCTCATGCATCCATCCATTGCTCGTACTCTTTCTCAGCCCAACTCGTCCAGCAGAAAGACATTACCGCTGTGAATGTGAACACAGCAACCACAAGCGGAAGGGTTGCCACACAAAGAAAAATTGCTGCACAGAAATTTACTGAAGCAATTTCAACGTTAAAAGCAGGTACCAGTATAACTTTTGGCCAATCTTATTCCCAGCTATCTATGCGTCTGGAGAGTTTGATGCCAGGTTGTATGGCGCATCATAGAAAATGTTTATCCTCCCGTAACAAAGCCGTAGTTGTGTTGCACAGAATGCGCCTGTTGAATAAATATCAAACACAACAAATATTCAACTGCCAGAAAATTTCCAACGGTAAGTGCATCTATCATATGTGCTCCTATCGGAGCGCTAGCAGGTTTCTCCACCAGCCCCAAAGCACTCCGTTTGAGACAAAAGCGTTCGCAGTTTGGAAGGAAATAATATATTTCAAAATTCAGTTTAGAGATGAAGGCCAAAAGCAATCATCATTTGAAACAGAAACCCTCACCTGTACGAGTAATGTATCGATTTCAAACAGCTACGGCTGAAGGGACGTAGAAGGGACGTAGACATGTCAGAGATTTGCTGCTGAAGATATCAACGTAGTTAACAAGAAATAACTGTTAAATTAGTGCTCTATTTTGCAGCATACCTGTGGTCACACGCGGTTCTTGGTGTGTCCGATTTCGACAATAAGTGACCACATTATTAGAAGGATATAATATAAAGCATGGAGAAGAATATTCCTAAACTCATGCAACCATCATTTGATTGTACCATTCCTCCGCAGAACTCGTGCTTCAGGCAAACAATACGGCAGCCACTGTAAACACGTCAACCGCAAATGATAGCGGCTCTCCGAAAAGCACATTTTTTGCACTGAAATTTAGTGAGGCGTCATCAACGGTCACAAAGGTACCCGACCAAAATATTGCGGATCTTCGTGTCAACAACTCCCAGTCCATCTATAGCGTTGGTAGGAAATACTGTGAATCGTTATACGGAAATCATTTTTCCAATTACGTTTGTTATGTTTTATTTTCTCACGTTTTAGAGATATAACTTAGTCGGCTTAATGATCTTTAACTACTCCAAGATCGCATACGTTTCTCATTTCACGCAGTTTTCGGGTTGCTTTTTAACATCTAAGTTCCTTAAGTACATCTTATTTAATTGTCAGAGATGGATTAACGGTTTGCTACGGCTTAAATATATGTAGATTCGGTACCACGATTTCTTCATCTTTATTATATGATGATTATTGTAGAACAGTTATTGGCTCTGTAAGAATTATTATCGTTAGCTCATCCAACATGCGCTCAAAACATTTTTGATTCTGTGTAAATGCAAAACTAATATTGTATGATGTAAATGATTGTTCAATTATAATTTTAGCATCTTGTAAATAAGCGGAAGAATTCCGAAAGTATTTACTATTTGGGTGCTTGAGGAAAACATGTTTAGCATTTGTTTATCGGCACAGGCCTTTTTATTTACCTACGCAAGGATGTGCCCAATAACAGATAGCAGAAAAGGAGTTAACTGGAAATAAATATGCAATTTTGGAATAAGAAGATTTAGATCCACTTTGCTAAATGATAGGTCATAAAAAGTAGCAAAGAAAGCCTAGTCGAATATGTAAAGATCGCTTTATAAACGTGAACGAAGTTGGATAAATAAGTCAGCGTTTCCTTCCCAGCTCATACATTTGATATCCCTAAGTATGGGTGTTGTGCCCCATTCTGAAGCTGATACTGCACTCATGATGCTTCCTCACCGCAGTTGGGCTAAAACAAATTGCACTTGAACCTACTCATTTTAACCTGGATTAATTTCATTCCTCCTTGTTTGGTTTGCTCTGCCTACTTGCATAATCTTCAATTAATTTGCAAAAGTTACACACTAATTGCGGTTTTCTTCGCTAACGTTTTCGCGTAATTGGCATATTTTAATTACTTGCGGACTGTTGTGCTTATCGCAGATTCATTGCTAACCAACTTCCTTCACAAGCTTATTTATTTAGAGTTATTTAGAGTTATGTCTGCATAGCCGTATGCTTTAACAGATAAATATGGTAATGTAATTTCAAGTGCTTGGCTGTCGCTATTATCCCCAGTGTGGCTGCGGTTGCTGTGAATGTTGACAAGGTGCCTACCTGTCTATTACCCACTACCTCGTCCATAATAGCTGTAGGAGACACTTGGTCGTTGCTGGAGAGGATGGGTGCACTATACTTGTGGTCGTGCTAGGCTCGAAGAGTGGTTCCATGCACTCAGTGTGGAGCGGATTGCGGAGCAGCCGCCGACTTGTGTGCACGTTAATCCCCAAGTACAGCCTGCTTGTGTTTGTCTGTGAAGGAGTCTGGGCGGGCTCCGTTGATGAAACGTGGCTCCCATCCACATGCCTCCCGGTCTTATTCCTTCTGGTTTTCACTGGATATGTGGTGTGTGGATGGAGCTGTGGATGGTGCAGCGCAAGCCACACATGGTCCCTCTGTAAGCGCAGGTATCTTGCAGTTGCCCACAGTGACATGGAAATCCGAAACAGGATGCCGCCAACCAAGGTATGCGTGGCTGAGCAAGCCGTACATGGCGATTGGTGACAAAATTAGATAGTTCAATCTTATATTTCAATTCCTCTGCAGCCTGCTCATTTTGGTGTGTCGGTGGCTTGTATATTTACGAGCATGAATGAAAGAGTGTTGCTCAAAGAAAACTGACCGTGTTTCTCTCAAAGATTAATCAAGTTTTATTGCAGATGTACAATAAATATTGGACAATTAAATGCCCCCTATGTAGCACGAATAAGTATATTTGTATTCAACACTTCTATGTTTCGATCCCCAATTCCAATGGCTTTTTCCTCGTTCCATTTGTTTGCCACAACGTTTATTATTGATGCGCCGTCATGCAGTTGAATCTGGTATTCACAACACTGGTTTCGTTTTGCATGTTTTTGTTTTAACAAGTAGGGTGTTGCAGAGCACACTGCTTCTATATGTCACCTTCAAAGCGGTATGTAGTCGCCAACTGTATTTGTTCTGTTATGACATGGGGACTCTACGAAGGAACAATGTTTGAAGACTTGTTAAACTACCTAGGCTTAAACTGTCCCATAGGTTGGTAATAGAAGAAAGTGAAATTCAGAATGAACCTAAGTGGACTAAACAAACTAGACATCGTTGCAGATACAGAGTACTAGTGTAATGAAGGAGGGTGGAGTTGGTAAGATATCCCTGGGCAGAAAGAAAAGACCATTGGATATGTTTCTAACGCATTGTATATAACAAGCAGATGGCTCAACCCTCTGCACATTTGTACGTGCGCCATCATGGTACACAATTGAGTAGAGGTTGTGCATCCTAAAGATTTAAGGGAATTCGTGACATGACAAATGTTAGAACTTAGATACCATATACAATGGCGATCATATAATAACTTTGGTTAGGTCAGAGACAACTGCGTTAGGAAGGTCGTTGCTGGGTTGGCATACAGTTTGGGATAAATAATTACGGCCGCAATCTAAGGTTTGTGTTTTGCTGCAGAGTTAGATTATTGCCTCGGAGTTCTTGGCTTGGGGTGGGTTTTATTAGCTTGCGGCTTACGTGAGCAAGGTCGCACGGTGTTCGTTAAGTAACATGAGACCTACACTGTACCGCCAGTTGCGTCCACTGAACACTCCGAGTGCCTTCATTCGTTGCTGGCACGGAACGTGGGAAAACCCTTGACAAATTTCGTTGCTCAACCTTGGGTTGTTTAAAGCGCTTCAAGGTCAAAATTTAGACAAAGTTGTCAAGTCTTGATAGCATATTCGACCATGAGCGCACATAGCCATTGACAACCAGAGAGAATATGGTTGAATCCAAACACACAAGCCCCAACAGCAAGATACCAACATGCAAGATACCTCTTTCTGAAGCGGATGGTGGCTGCATGGAACAACGGAGGACGACCATTACCAGAACAACGAGGTCAACTTTCGTGGACGTTGTCCGCAATTCTTGCGCTTCAGGTTTGTAGATGTAGGCATGTCGATGACATATGTGGACACTGCGGAACTTGTCCACAAAGAATGACTATGCCTTCCACACCAAAGCCTCCCAAACCCTACCGAACTCCCGTTGGAGTATCTGGTAGTTTTCCATTAACTTGATCGCCCACAAAACTTTTTAGACGGATGTAAAGAGAAAATGTTGCGGATGTTGATTTTTGTCCACTCCACGGGAGCTGGTTATGCGCAATTATTGTAGGTATTTCAGCACCGTTTCTGCTGTAAGCTTGATGCTGGATAAAACTGATGGTGTAGTGACAGAAGCAGGAATAGCCAACCACTGTGAACGCAGAGTGTACTGGGCTGGTAATGCGGTGGCTGAATCTTTCGCTGTAATATTATATCCACCAAACTTAGTGTGTGGTGGAAATGCGTAATGCTCCAACCGACGACTATTCACGTGTCTGTAATGAGGATTAAGGCTCAAAAAGAATCATGCTGCCAGCTCTTGTTGCTGAGTCACCTTGACTTGACAAAGCAACTCCACTGAGTAATTTCGCTGAGCTACGTACGAGGTGCAATATTTGGAGCTAAGATTGTTCTTGCAAACGCGTAATGTAAGATTACTCTAGAATGTACATTTTCGTGCATGGCTTATCGTAAAGAAATTCAGTTTGATGGATGAGACGATAGACAAACGTTGACACTGGTGCTTTGGTGACAAGCGAAGGGAGGCTTTCCAAGATTGTTTTCCAGGCTATTTCTGGAATAAACTAACTCATGAATGAACAAGTGGCCTATTTAACGTGATAACTTCGGTTATATCTGTTGTATCTGGAGTTTTCAGGTCATGAATGTCAAAAAGTGTAATTCGAGCATGATTGCATTTCTCATTTATCACAATACGAAATGCAGATACGAGTCTGTACTCCATTTCCGGAGTTTATTTGGGTGGTCTGGAAAATTCGGTCAACAGACATGTCTCGTTGTCCTTCATTCACGGTTTGCAAAAGCAATGGTCAGTGCACCCTTTTCCGAATCATCAACATGCTCACAACGAATGTTTGGTTTACAATAAGTTATCACTTCCCCTCCCTAGCCGTTATTCCGGGGAGATGCCATTCTGTGCAGAGCAATCTCAACGTCGGTAATTTCACAGCGCAACAACGTTTCGGTGTTTAATATGATACTTGGAGTCTTGAAAGCCTTGCAGTGATGGAGTTTGAGCAAATTTGTAATTGTACATTTTTGCATCAACGTAATGCATCTCAGCTTCTCATTAACCGATATTGAATCATTGATCGTTTGAACAGTGTTGGATATTGAGGCGGTGGTTGATAGTACAAATGTCGATCGTTTTTAATGGGTGAGAACACGAAAGCTTTATTGATCCGGTTCGATGCTCATGGATAATCTGCAAAATATAAGAATTTTGTTGGCAGTATTGGATTTATACCGGAGAACTCACGGAGCTATACGTAATATAAGTGGCAAATACAATGTAAATCCTTTTGGAATGATGGCATATGGGATGTTGTTTGCAACCTTGTCTCATTTTCGCCTAAACATAGATGAGAAAAAAATGAGCAGCAACACTGATGATATAACCACAAGTGAAATCGCTTACAATCACTTGTTTTGATCACGTTTTGGTGTTACTTGAGATGGTGCGACGAAATTAGTGTACCATCAACTCGGTTTTGAAGTTTATCATCCCAGTAGCACTGACGACATGTTCCGGTAGGGTATTCCATGTTCTGCAAACAAGTACGAAAAATAATTCCAGCGGGTTTCCATACAACTCTACTGCTCGTCTAAACTAGGGTCCTAGCCTCTCTAATCACTCTTGTGGCTGAGCTCAAGCAAGTATCGACACGTGTGTATGTGAGCTCTCAAAAGCTAGTAAGTAATAATGAGGTCCCTGTTCCACCGCACATTCCGTTCGCAGAAGATATTGAGCACTTGAAATATTTGATCAGAGGGCAATTCTACAGAAGATTGATTGCGCGCCGTTGGGTATCTCCTATACGATCAGATCTCTCCTCAGTCATGACTGACAGACCTGTATTGCCTATGCTACATGTAGACGTATGTATGAGCCGAGAACCTGTGGAAACATTGTAAGGTCTTATCAACCGTATGCACGCTTCAGGAGGCTCATGCATTGGACTTGGACCAAAGCTTCCCGATCCCTCTTGCCAGAAGACATGTGAAGCTCCTGCTTGCCGAGTTTGAAGGATTATACCAATTTATGCCGTGGGTGCAGCACTCCACATTTGTATACATTGAGTCGAAGAAGAATGTTGTGCTGACTAAGCGTATACCCTATCCAGGTCAGCTTTAAGTACTGTGATATTAGCTAATGTAATCAACTCCATCCACACCTCCAAGCCATTGTCTTAAAGCAGGCAGTACATGATTATGAGGCGCGTGATATCGTTACTGCGCGTCAAAAGAAATCGCGATCCCAATACGGATCCATGAGGTGCTCCGTATTCGACTTGGATGAGATCTGACAACGATTCACGCAAATGTACTTCCACGGGCTGGTGTAGAAGAAAGTTTCTGATCCATCCTAAAAATGGATCACCAATAGCAAAGGTCTGTAGTTTAAAGAACAGTATCTTATGGTCTAACCGGTCGAACACCTATGCGAACTCGAGAAAAATCTACATGGACTCCTGTGCTAGAGTCTACTACTTCACTCCAGCTGGACCGTTGTAGCAGTAGTTTGTAGGGCACGTTCGATTTCGTCGGAAGCCATGCTGTTCATATGCGAGATAGCTAAATTCTTCCAATTAGGCCAATAGCGCATTAGAAATAATAGCTTCCATGACCTTTGCAAAAACCGGTTATGTGGTTATGGGACGGTATATGGCTGGATTGGAACGACTAGCTCCATGGTGAATTGGATTAACCTCCCTGTTTCCACATGTCAGGCACGTACACTTCGTCAAATCAGTGTTGGAAGAATCAAGTCAATGGCTCAGCTTAACTCATTCATACCGCCGCTAGCGACTTCGGGTGTATATTCTCAACTCCAGTGGTGTTGTGCTTAGGAATATTCAACAGCATTTTTAATACATCTTCTGCCTTACAGCAGACAGGATTTAGTTATGGCGGTGAAGCAACTACTGGCATAGTGTTATGCGGCAAGGGCTTGCACTTAAATTTCGCAGCATATTGTAGACACAGTGAACTTGCCTTCCGTGTGGATCCGTCCGCTGTTCGAATAGGAGTAATTCCCTGTTTTAACTTACATAGGCTGTTGACGTGTTGGGAGATTAGCTTGTCACTTGAGGCTATATGCACCCCCAACTCTTACTGACACGCCATTCTGACCACGCGAATAAGCTGAATGCACTGGCTATGTTGGGCTACCTAGGCCATCCAGGTTTCGGTTCCCGGAGTGAGTTGCTAGAGACGCAATATTTTGTTTCCCTCAACTATACTCTTGTGCCATGCTTCGCAGAATGGAGACCACGTTTCTCGGGCGGAAGTTCTCAGTCGCTGACGTATCGGCAACCAAAGTTGAACTTGCTGACAATATGTTCCCATCCGCTAGCTGGTGTCTTGTCTGCCGGAAAGTTCCAGTTGGCTGTCTCACGTAGTCGGCCTAATATTTCGTAGCGTATAAACATTTTAATTGAGTCGGAAATTACCACGAAATATTCCGCATGCAGATTAATTTGAAGAGTAGGACAACAAGATCGCTGCAACCCAGTGTTACCACGACGATCAAACTCACTTCCATCAGCATTGTTTTGGTGAATACCTGAGACATTATTAGCTGCTTGTCTGTTATCGGAATCTGGTGGAGTGTTGGTGTGGCCAAAGTGCAAGCAAATGCAGCAGTTTCTTGAAGGTCGGCGTTAAACGGTTTCTTGGGTCCTGCTTAGGATTCCAAGCCTGGAGGTTGAAATCGCCAGTAATGAGAAAGTGAAACTAAGTTGTGTTCATTACTTACCTGACTGCGGATGCCAGATTGTAAGTCAGTTTGCACGTGGAGGAAGGAAGGCGGTGAATGACCGCCACCAAGCATGTGTCGCCGCCTTTTTAAAGTAGGTGGCACCTTGCTGATCGGATCCTATAATGGCTCGTGTTGTACGTACTGCGGAAGTAGAGCTTACACTCCATATTCGTTGTGTCGGTCGTGTCAAACATTGGACGTGCTTCGTAGAGCGATCTCCATGTCACCTAGGTCAGAGCGTAACCATGTCTCCGTTATAACGATGAGGTAGCAGGATTTCTATCCTTGACACTGCCACACTTCGACAAGTTATCGCAGTACGCCTTGAACGATGGTAGTCATGAAATATTGATTAGGAGCCAATCAATGACGTGGATTTGTGCGACCGATGAGAGGCCGAAACCTAGCCGTTTTTGGGTGAATTGCAAATTCCATTAAGAAAATATATGCTTTGGTCTCGCTTACACCTGCTATATGTAGCCCTTGGGTATTTTTCTCGATACATACGAGTCCTAGCACACAGTTTCATGAAGTGCTGTTGTGTTTGCATTGAGCCGAGGTTGGTGTCGTTTCAGCAAGATTTACGAGTGGCTGAGGTTCTCAAGATGCCGTATACAGTCACTGTTCCGAATGAAGTATGTAGTGTTGCATCTACCAGCTACAGACTATGTTCATCGCAATCTTATGCGACTGCATCATTAGGTTCATTCTTCTACTGCCTCCGCCTTAATATTTTGCCGACAACTTTAACCGCGTATTCGCTGAACTATGACGTCGCCCACACAGCTATCTTCATGGTTGCAACGCGATTCTTCCTGGTCATGAGCATGGACTTCATCGTTACCAGATGTCTGTAGTTCGGGCAATCCATGAACAAAATAATTATTTTCCTACTTTCAGTGTGGTGAATATATGAATTAGGTGTGTTTTGCTGTTGTTCACTCCATAGAACATCCGTAAATATACCTACCACAATTCTTACAATAATTTAGAACGTGTAAAATAGCAGGTGATTGACATGTCCCATAGAGTGGTTGGAGTTCAAAAGATAACTCTAGTAATAATGGAGTCGTCGTTTCGCGCGATTACAGATTTAAGTGCACTGCCGTATGAATGGATTTTGAAATTAGAATGTGCAGGCACAAAGCAATAAGGGGTGTGTTTATTGATCACGCAATAAACGAGAAAAACTAAAAATAGCTAGGACATCGCTTACTCGTGTGCAGCTATCTCGGGTCGACGGGATACAGAACTCCAGTTTCTACAGTCATCATCATCATCATCACACACGTAAGCAAGAGTTGGGGAACACCTCATCTACTGTGCCGCAATACACAGAAAAAAAGGAAATAAAACCAACTTGTGCAAGCCGGCTGAGCTAACGGTAACGGATGGGCATAGTTCCGGTAAGCTACCAGCCGGCAAATGTGCATCAAAAAAGATAGTATACGAAATTATGTAAAGCTAAATAATGAGATCGTGGTTGGAGGGGGAGGCTAAAAGGGATAGGGTGGGACAAAGAAACTCACTGCACGAACGCCACTGAGGTCGGCTCCTAGCCATATCAGCAAGTGTGTCCAACCAAACGAGTTCATCTTCTTTCG
This sequence comes from Dicrocoelium dendriticum, assembly GCA_944474145.2. Lineage (NCBI taxonomy): Eukaryota > Metazoa > Platyhelminthes > Trematoda > Plagiorchiida > Dicrocoeliidae > Dicrocoelium > Dicrocoelium dendriticum. The sequence goes on along the minus strand of CALYDF020002744.1, from coordinate 30,991 downwards.
GACTCCAACCAGGCAGCCGTGACGCTCCAACCGAGGCCAGCTCAGAAGTGAGGGCCTTCATTCCTCTCGACCAAGTCATTGGTTGGCCATCCCTCCTCCTCTTCCATCCACACCGCCGGCGCGCAAACAACGCACGTCCCGGGAGTCGGTGGGCTGACATGCGTAACACGTGGCCGAGCCATCGTAGCCTGATGTGTGAAACTACGGCGCTGAGCGGTTAATTTCCTTTTCCTGTGCCGAAAACAAGGCGTCGAAAACGCTCGTTGCTCACGCGGTGCTACCACCAGATGTGAACTAAATTACGAAGGCACCGGTGGTCGAACGTAAATAGCATCTTCAGATCTGCTGCTTTAAGCGGCCAAATTCACAACCGTAAAGTAGTGTCGAACGTACCGCTGCATTGCACACTCTAACCTTCAGGGCAAAGATTTTACAATAGAAGCGTTTATCAAATGTTGTGCAAGGAGTTTAAAGCGAGTCATTCTCGAGTGGGTTTGGTGTACCGTCCACTGTCTGTTGTGCATTAGTGCAAGCATCTGGTAGTCATAGGTTATAGCACGTAGTTTAGGTGTGACATAATATCGTCAAAGTGACTTTAAAAATGGATAGGGTGGGAACATTAATTACATGTTCCGGGAAGGCGTTCCAAGGCTGTGACATTCAAAGGGAGCAAAACTACCGCTGACGTTCCCGTTGGCTGTACTGTGTGACCAGCTTAAACAGAGAACCTCATAGCGGGATGTTTTGACTGAGTTTCAGAAGGGAATGGCATGGCGCTTGGGGTTTCTTAGGATCTGGTACACCATTATGCGAGCCACCTATAGACGCCGATAACGTCTACTGTATACTTTGAGAGTATTCCGCCTGGGTAGGTAAGGGGATGCTCGTAAAACCGCTGACGCTCTTCTCTGCCCTACGTTGTGCAGTATCGAGTGCGGTGAGATGGTGCTTGTGCCAGGGCTGCCACGCTTGAATAGGGCATTGCGCGTGCGACCACACATATGAACAAAGCGCTTTTGAAAAGACTGAAGGATCAAACTTCCCGAAAGCTGTGCGAAGAAGGCCGAGGTACGAGTTAACTCTCTCAAACGCCTTTTCAGTCTGCCTCAAACAACCGAGATCATCTTGGACTAGCAAGCCGAGATCACCTCCGTAAGAAGCCCGCTGTGGGTTATTCGGTTCTAGGCGATACATTTGTATACTCTTGTGATGTGTGCTGAGAAAGTCGAACTTGGTGACGTTGAAATGCAGCAAGTTTTCGATGGACCATGTGTATGTTTTGTCCAGGACCTCCTGTAACGATGTGTGATCCCCCACTGCAGCTAAAGTACGTCACAACTTTAGATCATCGACAAACATTAAACAGATATACGATAGCATGCTCGCGAGATCATTATGAAAACGAGGAAAACGCGGGTCCAGGAACCGAGTCGCACTTAACTTCCATGGATTCCGATAGGCTGCTTCGAACCCTCACATTCAGGTGACGTTGCACGAGAATGTCTCTTATCCAGCCCAGAATAGGATCGCTGATTGCATATTTCTGGAGTTTGCGGAGTGGAAGGCGATGGTTTAGACGGTCGAACGCCTTTGAGAAATCCAGGTAGGCCGCGACGACACCTAAGCCAACGTCCACAGATTCCGTCCAGCTTGCGCAAGGAATCAACAGAGTAGTGGCATAGGACCGATTTTGACGAAATCCGTGCTGCTCCGGAACGAGAATTCGGTTCTACTCTAGATACTCCATCAGAGCTTCAGCTACAATGGACTCCATAACGTTGGAGATCACAGGAAGTAGTGTTATCGGGCGGAAATTTCTTGGTTATGCACAACTGCCACTTTTGTAGATTGACGTGATGACTCCGTGCTTCCACATCGTCAGGACTTGCATCTCGTTCAGACATCGTTGAAAGAAATTTGCTAATGGCGCCGCCAAACTCATGGCAGCAACTTTCAACGCCCTCGGGCGAATGCCGTCCGCACCCGGGGAGCTGAACTCACGCAGAGAGATCAGCCAATTCAGTACAGCTGTGGAGATAAACGATATGTGATTAAGTCCTGATGGCGACATTTTCTGCTTAGGTGGGATGTATGATGATTGCACGCTTTGGAAGGTGCGGCCAAATTGTTGTCCAAAAACGCTGGCCGCCTCTTGTGTGGTTTGGGCTAATCCGTTTGCTGTGTGCAGAGCAGGAATACCGCACTTAATGTGGCGCAAATTGTTTACAAGTCTGTATAGGGATTGGAGCAAAACTGTTCAACACTAGACCTTGTTGATTCTTCAGTTTATCCTCCCGGATGAGTTTCACACAAAGATTCCTTTGTATTGTGTAGACCTCCCAGGGATCGTGGTTCGGGGAGGCTATGTAGGTGCGCCATGCCAAGTACCTTAATGCCATGCATTTGCGTCTCCTGCTCCTTCCGAAAGACTTCATCCTTTTAGGCCTATAGATTTTGGATTCAAAAGTGCCAGCCACGAGCTTGTTAGATATGTTGACGAATTCTCCGCAGGCCACAACAGGGGTCCAATCGACTAAGAATGACAAACTGGTTGCATCAATGAGGTCGGACAGGTCGTCATACTTGGTTACGACATGATATTCCTCGGCATGCTCTTTAGGTAATCTGCGTAGCACATATAATGAAACAATAGCGGCGCATGATCGCTGCGGCCCAGAAGAGCACCGGTTATCAGTCTCTCGATCATCTGTTCGTCATTGATGAATATTCGAACAAATATGGATGGCCTGTTAGTTCCTTGAATTTGGTGGGCGTAGTTACGTGTCCATAAAGCGGGAAGTCTGAGACCAGATATTGCAGGTCCGCCTTGAATAGCTCTCCTGGTGTGGCCTGAGATTATACAGCATGTGATTTGAAGTCGCCGGTGATTATAATGTGACTGTACTTCCTGTTAATAACTCGCCTCAACGCAGCCACCAAGTAGCAGTCCATCTCATGAGTAGACGATGGTGGGCGGTAAACAGAGGATGGATATCTAGTAATGCACATAAAATTAGTCTGAATGATTTGCACTCAGATTCTATCACCTAATCTGTGACAGTATTGGGAGAGGGGTATTTGTGCAAGATATTAGAATTGGTTGAATAAGTGCTGCTTACGTGGACAGGGAGGAGTTGGCATTAATTTTTTCAGCGTCACGTACCAGCCTTTGCACAAATTGCTGATTGAATCGCGTGTGATTATCCTAGCCTCATGGTTTTAAAAGGCAAACAAAGAAAAGACAGCAATTATCATACCACATGCTGCTTCCGTTATATGTCTCAGAAGTGACGCAATCCGGTTCCTCCACTAAAGCCAACGAAGTCCGTGAGCGAAACAAAGCATTCCAAATTACAATTGTGGATGCTTTTTCATTAATATGCTTAAAGAAGCAGCCCAAATGCTTCATATACCTAATCCAGCAAACTTCCCGTTTATATGTCATTTAGCCTTCATGAAAAAGCTGTTGCTGCTGGGACATAGCTTGCATTTCCATAGTAGTCATCTCTAAGAGGTTTGCTGTCAATCACCTAAAACTCATCAACAAGAAATTGCTTCTTTATTAGCGCACAATATCGAGATAAATCTGGGGAGAAACGCGGTCAGTGGTGTTTCCCTTTCTCACAAAAATCGAAACTATTAACGAAAGTATTTCACATTAAGCATGGATAAGAATATTCCTGATCCCATGATTTCATCCATTGGTTTTACTCCTCCTCAGCAGAATTCGTGCATTAGGCAGTCCTTACCGCAGTGACTGATAACCTATTAAACATAAGTGAAACCACCTCGCAGCAAAGCACAATAGATGCCCAGGAATTTAGAGAACGATTATCAGCAGTCACAAAAGGTACTCTTTCAAATAGATGTTGATCCTCGTGTCACCACCTCCCACTCCAACTAGACTACTTTTTGCCCAAATGCGCAAAGCACCATAAAAAATGTTTGTACACCAGTAATAGATAGCAATGGATACGTTGCGCAGGATGTGTTGGTGGCACACAATGTCCAATGTGATAAATATGCAGATGATAGCCAATCCGCGGGAAAAATTACATCAGCCATATAAGTTCAAGATGTGGAAGATTTGTTTCAACACAAAAGTAAAAGGAACCAGAATGCAATAAAAAGCGTTCGCAATTTCGAAGGAAATACTATTTTTCACCATTGAGCATGAACAACAACTGATTCTATATCTCCGACAGGAAACATAATTTTACAGCAGATTTATCCATCTGACAAGATTGATTGTTACTTGGAATTATATAACATTTCTACATAAGCCAAATGTCAGTGATTTACTACCGTATATATCAACGTAAATAACACGAAATGACTGCGAAATTAGCGCACAATTTTGACGCATACCTGCTGTCACAAGCAAATTGTGGTGTTTCCGATTTCAAAATTAAATGACCACCTAATTAGAAGAATTCCGCATCAATCTGGTTATCAAATATTCCTGATCTCATGCATCCATTCATTGCTTGTACTCTCTCGCAGCAGAATTCGTGCATCAGAGAGACATTACCGCAGCGAATGTGAGCACAGCAACCCCAAACGAAAGCACCTCACTGCAAAGCACAACTGCTGCATATGAATTTATTGACGGATTATCAAAAGTCACCACAGGTACTACTCCAAATTGTTGCGCATTATCATGTCATTACCTCCTCATCTATTTGTAGCGTTGTTTAGAAATATGTATGAAACATTATTGAAAAAGTCCTTCTCGCATTCTATGTATTTAGTTTGCATTCGCTCCGATTTTCGAGACATGCGTTTTCGGCTCGATGACGTTGCATCTTTCCGTACTTCAAACATTTTTCTAATAACCAATTTCACGCACATGTTTGGGTTGTGTTTATAACATCAATGTTCCTCCAGTACAAAATATTTACTTGTTACTGCTATAATTATGGCTTTCTATGGACTAATTAATAGTTGTTCGGGAATCACGATTTCATTATCTTTATTATGGGGAGTGGGTTAATGTTGCAGCAAGACATTAGTTAACTACAAGATAACACCTAATGTACACGGTAAGTAATTAATATAAGCTTTCTAAAATGAGTACTGCATTGTAGCCGGTCCGCCCGCGCCACGGTAACACGTTATCAGGTAAGAGGTCGATCGGTTTTTGGTTGCTTTTATCGTTACCATCTTATTATTCCCAGATCTTTTTCACCTTTCCCTACATCCTTAGCTTCCTCCTTTACTTCAATCTCTTACTAGGCGTTTGAGCATCCAGCCGCCTAAAAGGTATTTATTTAGTGTTGCCGCTCTAAGGATTCGTTACGGCTTTTCGTACTATTTAAACACGGAAGAGCTTTGAAAGCCGAACTGGAGGAATGTCACATATTTGGAAACCCTGCCAGCTCACCAAGGCAGTCCACAAAGCTATACTTTAGCCTTTGAGGCAATAGTTTACTTTCTGCTATCGTACTGCTTGCCGTTGAATCTCCCAAGCCTAATGTACCGTGCTCAATATCTCTTGCAGTACGTAAGTTGATTCCGGCATGGGCCATTATAGGAGCTGAGGACAGCGCCTGCTGAGAGAGGGGGATAATATAGCCGTTCCGTGGGCGCAATGTTAACAAGTAATTGGTGAGAGGCCGATCGGTTTGATTGCACTTATAGTTACACTGTTATTCCGCTCCAACACATTTCCTTCCTCTTTTCGTACTTCTTTAACTGCCTCCTTTACGTCGGCTTTCTGCTAGTCGTTTGAGCATCCAGCTGCCTACTAGGCATTTATTTTGTATTACCGCTCTAATGATTCGTTACGGCGCGCCATGCTATTAAATACTGAAGAGATTTGAACGCCTAGAGGAAGAATTCTAACAGAATGACAGGTGTATTCAATCTTTTACATTTCGGCTGCTTCTCGAATAATCGAAAGCATTTAGAACAGAATTATTATTTTCGTTTGAGGCAAACTTGTTTGGAATTTTTAACCCAGCCCAGGGTTCTGATTACACATACGCAAAAATGTGGTCAGTAAGTGTCATCAAAAAGGCAAGTATTGGTAACAATTTGAAGACGTTATTAGCAATAAACTATAGCTCCAGCTTACTGCCTGTCGTGTAAAACGATAAAAAGCAAGGAATTCTAGTCAGGCAAGTAAAGAGTGCTTGGTAAATGTGAATGTAGATGGATAGTTACAAGCAACGTTTTCTTCCCAACTCATACTATTTATATGGCTGTAATGGAAGTGTACTTGCGTAATCCGAACATGGAGTTTAGAGAAAAATGGGTTAGTTCAATCTCAGTTTTCAATTCCTCTGCAGCTTGCTCATGCTGGTGTGTCTCACTTGTAATTTTACGTGTTGGAGTGAATGAGTGTTGCATAAGGATAAATACCCGTGGTTATCTCAACGTGTTGTTAATTTCAATGCAGGTCTACAAGATGGCTTGGTCATGCAAACACACTCATTATAGCACACATCTGTATGAATATAAGCAACACATTTACGTCTCGATCCCTTCTTCCCGTTGCATTTTAGTGTTGTGATTTTGTTGCAACAATGCTTACTATTTATGCCCTGTCACGCCCTCTGAAACTGCTCTTTTAAACATTGGTTCCGATTAGCATGCTTTCGTTTCAATAGTTAGGCTCGTCCAGCTTATACCGTTTCTGTTTAGATAGAACATTCCTCGAGCATTCCTTATGAATTCAGACACCGGATACCCGTGCTTTGTATTCCTAAATGCGTATACACTATCGTTGCAATTAATAGAGATAGTTGATACGAATATACGCCTGTGGATCAAGTCAAAGTGGAACAGTAGTCCTATTTTCTTGTGTCTTAGACACAGTGGCTCCTGTTCAGCGGCTTACAACGCCCAGAGCATTTAAGTTTGGATCATGAGTTAAATATAGCAATTGTAAATGAGCGCTGCACGACTTCTGGACACATGCGGTTGCGTTTAATGCAGTTTGTAAAAATAATCTAGCAGTTATCTAGCACAGGACAAATGCAAGCCTAAACTACCGCAGCTGAAGTTCACGTTTAGAGAATAATGGTAACAAAAATTGGCACTTCCTCGTGATCTGGCTTGGATGAATTCAACTTGCTCACCAATATTCACTGTCAGATTACGGATTCCTAGATCACGTGTGGTGTGAATATTTTTGATGGTTTAACCAACAATGAAAAGTGCATTTGCGGAAGTTCGCATTTACATGTCAAAACAAAGCTGCGAATGATATATGCCAATAGATGAACTACGATTCCTTGGCCAGCAGGACTATGCGACCGCTTACTAGGATGTCACTCGAACATGGGAAATGGAAGTTGCATAGCCTTGTTATGTCATCCACAAGGATACATAATTCCACGAAATATATTTGCAGCCTTCCTTATGTATCTGTTCCGAGCATAAATTGCACACCTTCTATTCTGTCGGCTGTTTTTGATGGATAAATATCCCAAAATTTAGTAGAACCTATTTTCAATGTGTGCGTTAAGTTTTGTTTCAGGGATGAGTGGTGGATCAGGAAATGAGAGGCTATCGATTGAAGCCATCTGTGAACTTTTACTATATGGCGATAGGTAACCGCTAAGAAGCAATTTGAAAGTGCTTGTTCCTGTGGTTGATTTAGGAATGCATTCAAAATTAGGGGTGGAGCATTTTTACTTCGTGCATCGATAGTCATGGTGTGGGTAATGTTCGTGATGGAAAAAGCGAGGTAATTATGCTGTAGTGGCACGGGCATATTTGTGCTAGGTTTTAGTACTGGTTGTAGGAGATTAGCTTCAAAATGCTAGGGTGATTAAGTAGTAGAGTGAGCCCCGGTACGTTCCAGTCGTTGCACAAATTCGTGGTTTCATCGCACGTGTTAACTCTAGCTACTTAATATTTATAGTGGCAAGTAAACGAACGGCAGCATTCTCGGAGTTATGTTCCAGGCGTCGCCTAGCCCGATTTCTTCAAAACGTCAACGCAATTCGTATGGAACACAAAGCTTTCGAAAATTAAAGGGCATGTTATGTTTTTCATAGATATGCTAATATATGAAGCACAAATACTTTGCCCACTTAATACAGATAAGCTTACGTTTTCTAGTAATTTATCAACCAGAACGTATTAGTTACTGAAGCGGCGCAGGTTTCATTTCAATGAAAAGTACATGTCACAGATTTTCCACTAAATCTATACCAGTCGTTAACACAAAATGACTGAGAAATTAGCACGCAATTGCCACAACATACCAGTGGTGAGTTGAATTAAATGCTTCTTCTGATTTCAAAAATGAGCGACTGGATGTAATTAAGCATTTCACAAAAAGCAAGTGTAACAAAAGTAATAAAAATAATAATTCTGATTTCGTGCACCCAACCATTGCTTGTACTCTTCCACATCAGAATCCGTGCATCAGGCAGATATTACCGCAGCGACTGAGAATATAGCCACCACGGACGAAAGCGTTTCAATTCAAAACACAACTGCTGCACAAGAATTTATTGACGGATCATCAACAATCAGCAAAAGTACTAGTTTATTTGTTGGTCATCTTCGTGCCATCACCACCTCAGCCATCTACCGATTTGTTTGGAAATATGTATGACACATTATTGGAAAAGTCGTTCTCGCATTCTATGTATTTAGCTTGCAGTTGCTCCGAGTTTCGAAACATACGTTATCGTCTCGATGGCGCTTTATATTTCCGTACATCACACATTTTTCTAATACCCAATTTCACGCAGATTTTTGGCTTGGGTTTATAACATCATTGCTCATTAAGTAAAATTATTAATGTTATACGTCGAGCAAAGATTTGCCGCGCCTTAAATCACTGTAGACACGCAAGCAGGATTTCTATTATTTTGTAATAGAATACGTGCATTTTTTGAATAATAGTTATTAACTCTATAAATCTATATGAATTGAAGCGACCCTAACCAAGAATGAAATAATTTTGACCATCTAGAATTAACAAGGATACTGAATAAAAGGGTTATTTATCCGCTTTCATTTTAGCAGCTTTTAAGCAAATCCGAAGCACTTGTTATAGGTGGAATAACGATTTGCTGCGGCTTAAATTTTGTAGATCCGGAAGCAGGATTTCTGTGACTTTATAATATGATAAGTGCATTTTTGTTTGAATAATAGTTATTAACTTTATAATCATTTTTAGATGAGAGCGCATCTGTCCTAGAATGAAATATTTTTGATCATCTAGAATTAACAAGGCTACTGAATGAAAGGGTTATTTATCCGCTTTCATTTTAGCAGCTTTTAAGCAAATCCGAAGCATTCAGAATGGCAATTTTGGTGGATGCTTGAGGAAAATTGTTTGGCATTTGGCAATCGGCTCAGGTCTTCTTGATTTACTTGCTCTAGGTTGTGACAAGTAAGAGGTAGCATACACCGCAAGTATTGGAAATAAATAAGAAGACGTTGGAAGCAAGCGGGTTTAGGTTCACTTTGCTGCGTGATAGATTACAAAAAAGCAGCAAAGAAGGCCTAGTCAGATAAGAAAATACCGCTTGAATAACTTGAACGAAGTGGGATATTTACAGGCAGCGTTTCATTCTCAGCTCATACTTTAGATATGACTATGTATGCGTGAAGTGCCTTATGCTGAGGCGGATGTAGCGCAAGACACCACCTCAAGCATTCGTTATTCGACGACGTTTACCATAGACCAGTTCACGCTAACGTATCGCAAATGCTGCTGTACATGAAAGGCCTTATGGCGCACACAGGCTTATCGAACTTTTGGAACAAGATGTATATATTAAGTGCCCAAACTTCGGTTTCCTTCTCTTTTTCCACAAATGCGTGCTTCGCCTAGTTACCCTCGCTTTACTTGATATCCAATAGGATTCGGATAAAATACGACCCATTCCTGAAGCAAAATATCAAGAGCTGAAATACTTCCCTTCATTGGCGAGGCTCAGTACACCACGAATTATTGAAATTTCGCCATATTATTTAAAGTCTTAATGACAGGTAAACCCCATCAATTTGGTGGAGTGAACTTCTATACCTAGGAACTCACATATGCAGTTCCATAAGTTAATGTCATCAGTATCGATGTCGCTTAATGGGCCTAAGTGCTTGTTATCAGTATTCGAATATGAGGCTCATTAATGACCATTTGTGTAGCCTAGGTTAAGTTCTTCTGCTTAACTTGTCTGCATGCAAGCAGTGGCGGCCGTATAAGTGGCGGTTAAACATTGTTAGTTGTTTGGGTTCGGCTAAATTCGCTTGATACTTAAAGGACCTTGTGCCTGTGGCAGCAACTGCAATCCAGCCAACATTCGTGTCCACGTCTTCATGATATTACGGAAGATTTTGCAGTGTGGGCAGGGCTGTGATCCTAGTTATTCCAGTCGGGTTGCCGGTGATTTTTCCGATGTATATCAGCGACTGCAATATTGATATTTATAAAACAAATTATGGCATATTTAATGTGCAAACAAGCCGAGGACATTGAGAAGGATTGTGAATTGAAGACTATCAGTCCTAATCTAAATAATCAACGCTTAGTTGTCAAACGTTGAGCAAGGATGTTAGTGGCATGGTGATCAAGGTGTCAGCAGTTAAACGGTAGACACTTAGTACCGCCCCAGCTCAGGGGATCTTAATAATATTAGTTTAATTGCGGACGAAACTACCATGTGGTCATCGTTTGGGGGAGCGACACCGAAAGGCGTACATCGCGGATAACGAGTTTTTGATCGGACTGCTTGAGGTCTAGTTCTGATGAACCAATTTCACAACAGGACTTGTATGTCGCAATCTAACTACACCGCTGGGACACAATAGCCAATTTTCAATATTCCTTTCCGTCGATTTCAAAATCGTTGCCATCATTCGTCATGTTTCCTTAATATTTAATGTACAATCTCTGCATTTGTGATGACTACACTGATGTACCTCACCACGAATTATATGGTCTACTCGGTGAAGCATCATATTGTTCACTCCCAGCTTAACAACAGAGAATCGCGGAGATAATTCAAACACTGTAATATTGCTCCTATTTATCCTGGTATCATTTAAAATTACGTACTACTGTCTGTTTTGTAGCGTTAACTCCACCTCATAAAGATTGGTGGTTACCAACCATTGGCTTGCGTCTTCGTTGATCAATAACCTCCTGCGTGGAGACTGAGCGCCTGACTGTGACAATGTCCATGCATGTGGCTGTCTCTGTTTAGTTTGCCAGCTGAATTGACTGTCTTTTCGGCGTCATTATATCTGTTGCATTTTGCCATATTTACAAACACTGCACCCGTAAAGAAAAGAAATGTTATCAATACACTGTACACGCATAGTTCAGGTAGACTGCGAATTTTCCGGCATACTTTCGCTGCCACTCAACATAAATATTGTCCACAGTCATCTTCCTTATATAACTTTCTTCTTGACTAAATATTGGAAACGCGTTCGCTGGACAACATCCGCTGAACCTGAAGCCGCTTTCTGGTGCGCGACCACGTTACTTTAAATATGTCGACGACATTGCTAAAGTATGTAACAGCGACTGAATGTTCTGAGCTTCACTGGACAGATCAATACTGACTGACATTCGCTTCAGGCTGTGCCTAACGCCGTCGATAAGTAAAGTCGTTCTCCAAAACTGACAGGGAATCACCTCTGCGTTGACGCTTTGTGGGTACCCCGCATCAGACACCGATGGCTTAGTCAAGTGTTGCGCACGACAGCGCACCGACTCACACTGCGTACACAACTGGTGCAAACGGGGTGTGGATGAATGAAGAGGAGTGGAGGCCAAGCGATAAATTGTTGAAGATGTATGAAGTCACTTATTTCGAAAATGGCGACGGTTGGTGTCACCCGACAGCAGGGCTGGGTACAATGGACCATGAACACGTCTGGTCCGTTACACGTGTTTATATGGCGGAGAATCGGACCCAATATCATTTGTGTCTGGTTGTAAATTGACATCTCTCCTAACGGTGTCTTCACCGTTCTATTACGCACTAGCATTTAATGCAAAATATGATCTTATTTCTTTCGGTTTTATATGGTATATTCTAACTTTGTATATCATTTTGCATACAGTCTTTCATATTTTGATGGCAAAGTGTTTGGCTCAATTGCGCGTAGCACTTATAACTAGATTGTATTTACGATGATAATGATGATAGAGACCTCAAAGTTAATACCTTCAAACTACGATATTGTATTCTTCAAACCGCTAACGATCTATATACCGACACCGTAATTGTTAACAGCAGATAGAAGGAAACGGAGACACGCCTGCACTACCTAAGGAAATTAACCGATGCACCTATAAACCAGGTTCGGTGTTAAAACGAGTTGGCGGAATGAGCCAAGTGGAAAGCCAGTAGGAAAAATATCAGCAGAAATTTAAAACGTTAGAAAACCATCGATAATTGGCAGAAGTTAAAACATATATGAGTTCGCAGTAAATAATACACATTAAAGTGTATAAAAGAATAACCAGCACAACATGATGAAACGCGGTGAATAATTTAAAACAGACGGGCGTAAAATTAACGTTAAGCAAGATCGCACAACATTTATTAAGGAACAAATACGCAAATACATATATCCCGATACAATCAGAAAATCGACACGATGAAGTAAAAAGGAATAAACACCAAGAGTTATGGAAAGAGGTTCCGAAGGAACAGAATTAATATGAAACAGCGAGATAATAAAAACGGAATAGAGAAAAGGTTTGAATATAAAAGTTGTAAAATATACTGAAATCCACACAAAGCGAGTAAGCTGTCAGGGTATTCAGTGAATGAAAAGAATGAATAAATGTGAGGCGATTAATATAGTTAGAGCTTGGTTACTTCCATCTGTCAGAGATTTGCCCCTGGAAAGAGGAAAGTAGCTAACTCGATAGTACATTTAATTTAGCCACTAATTTTGTATGCATGCCGGGGGTGTCATACGGTCCATGGTGTCTACGATATTAAGGTTTTGCTAATGAATCCAACTTTTAAGTACCTCAGTAAGAGAAGGATGTCACATCAAGCGTGGGTAAGAATATTCCCGATCTCATGCATCCATCCATTTCTCGTACTCTTTCTCAGCCGAACTCGTCCACCAGACAGATATTACCGCTGCGATTGTGAACAAGGCAACCACAAGCGAAAGGATCGCTACACAAAGCACAATTGCTGCACAGGAATTTACTGAAGCATTTGCCACGTTAACCGCAGGTACCCGTATAAATTATTGCCAGTCTTTCTCCCCCATCTACTAATGCATCTGGAGCGTTGGTTGGCACGTTGTGTGAAGCATCACAGAAAATGTTTTTCCTCCGTTAACACGTAGCACTGTTTGTGTTGTACAGGATGCGTTGGTGGCATACGGTTTTTAAAGTGCTGGAAATGCAACTGCCAGAATATTCCCGACAAAGCTTGCTTACATCATATATATGTATATCCCGCGCATGGCGCCAGCCGGTTTTTCCACCAACAGCGAAACATCCCGTTTGGGACAATAAGTGTTCGCAATTTGGAAGGAAATATTATATCTCACATTTAAGCTTAGAGATAAAGGCCATAGCCATCTCTGTTTAAAACGGAAACCCTCATATTTACAGTTAATTTATCTAAATGAAATAGTCAATACTGAAGGGACGTAGATTGTATTTCTATGAAGACGTGTCAGAGATTTGCTGCTTTACATATCAACGTAGTTAACACGAAATAACTGCAAAATTATTGCGCACAATTTTGCAGAAAACCTGTGGTCACTAGCGGTTCCTGGTGTGCCCGACTTCGACATGAATTGACCACATCCATAGGAGCATTTCACATCAAGCAAGTTTAAGAATATCCCTGATCCCACACATCCATCCCTTGCTTTTTCCAATCCTCAGCAGGACTCGTGCATCAGGCAGACAGTACCGTAATGACTGTGAACACATCAGCCACAAGTGAAAGCACCTTACTGCAAAACACATCTGCTGCACTGGAATTTAGTGACGGATTATCAACAGTCACCACAGGTACTAGTTGAAATTGTTACTGATCTTCGTGTCACCAACTACTTATCCATCTATATCTTTGGTTGGGAATATGTGTGACGACTCATAAGTTTGTATTTAGTCAGGTTTTCGACACCTGTTGTTGTCCGCTCGATCATCTTTAACCTCCATCGTCACATATGCTTTTAAATCTTTGTAGATACGGAACAATGAGTTCTTTATTTTTATAATATGCAAAATACATTTGCTTTTGTATAATATTTATTAACTCCCGTTGGAGTATTTGGTGGTTATCCATTAACTTGATCGCCCACAAAACGTTTAGGACGTATGTAAAGAGAAAATGTTGCGAAGCTTGAATTTTGTCCACTCAAGGAGCGCTGGTTGTGCGCAATTCTTGTAGGTATTTCAGCACTGTTTCTGCTGTGAGCTTGATGCTGGATAAAACTGATGGTGTAGTGACAGAAGCAGGAATAGCCTACCACTAGGAACGCAGTAAGTACTGGGCCCGTAATGCGTTGGCTGACACTTTCGCTGTAAAAATATATCCACCAAACATAGTGAGTGGTGGGGATTCATACTGCGCCTTCCGACGTATATTCACGTGTCCGTAATGAAAATAATGGTTCGATCAGCATCGTTAAGCTTGCTCTGTCGGTGAGTTACGTTGACTTTACAAAGCAACTCCACTGAGTAATTTCGCTGAGCTACGTACGAGGGTGCAATATATGGAGCTAAGATTGTTCTTGCAAACGCGTCATGCGAGAGCACTCAAGGTTGTAAATTGTCGTGCATGGTTTAGCGGAAATAATTTTGTTCGATGGATGAGACGATAGAAATATGTTGACACTGATGCTTTAGTGACTCGCGAAGGGACGCATTTCAAGAATGTTTTTCAGGCTATTTCTGGGATGAACTAACTCATGAATGACCAAGTAGCATATTTAAAGTGATAAAAGGCAATCGGTTGCATCTGCTGCATCTAGTATTTTCAGGTCATGAATGTCAAAAACTCCTGTAATGCGAACATGATTGCATTTCTCATTTATCACAATACGAAATGCAGATACGAGTCTGTACTCCATTTCCTGAGTTGATTTGGGTGGTCTGGAAAATTCGGTCATCAGACAGGTATCGTTGCCCTTCATTCACGCTTTGCAAAAGCAATGGTCAGTGCACCCTTTTCCGAATCATCAACATGCTCACAACATAGGCTTGGTTTACAATAAATTATAACTTCCCCTCCCTAGCCGTTATTCCGGGGAGATGCCATTCTGTGCAGAGCAATCTCAACGTCGGTAATTTCACAGCGCAACAACGTTTCGGTGTTTAATATGATACTTGGAGTCTTGAAAGCCTTGCAGTGATGGAGTTTGAGCAAATTTGTAATTGTACATTTTTGCAACAATGGAATGCATCTCAGCTTCTCATTAACCGATATTGAATCATTGATCGTTTGAAAAGTGTTGGATATTGTGGCGGCGGTTCATAGTACAAATGTCGATCGTTTTTAATGGGTGAGAACACGAAAGCTTTATTGATCCGGTTCGATGCTCATGGATAATCTGCAAAATATAAGAATTTTGTTGGCAGTATTGGATTTATACCGGAGAACTCACGGAGCTATACGTAGTATAAGTGGCAAATACAATGTAAATCCTTTTGGAATGATGGCATATGGGATGTTGTTTGCAACCTTGTCTCATTTTCGCCTAAACATAGATTAGGTAAAAATGAGGAGCAACATTGATGATGTAACCACAAGTGAAATCGCTTACAGTCACTTGTTTTTGACCACGTTTTGGTGTTACTTGAGATGGTGCGACGAAATTAGTGTACCATCAACTCGCTTTTGAAGTTTAACATCCCAGTAGCACTGAGGACATGTTCCGGTAGGGTATTCCATGTTCTGCAAACAAGTACGAAAAATAATTCCAGCGGGTTTCCATACGACTCTACTGCTCGTCCAAACTGAGATCATAGCCTCTCTAATCACTCTTGTGGCTGAGCTCAAGCAGGTATCGACACGTGTGTATGTGAGCTCTCAAAAGCTAGTAAGTAATAATGAGGTCCCTGTTCCACCGCACATTCCGTTCGCAGAAGATATTGAGCACTTGAAATCTTTGATCAGATGGCAAATTCTACAGAACCTTGATTGATTGCGCGCCGTTGGGGTATCTCCTATACGATCAGATCTCTCCTCAGTCATGGCTGACAGACCTGTATTGCCTATGCTACATGTAGACGTATGTATGAGCCGAGAACCTGTGGAAACATTGTAAGGTCTTATCAACCGTATGCACGCTTTAGGAGGCTCATGCATTGGACTTTGACCAAAGCTTCCCGAACCCTCTTGCCAAAAGACATGTGAAGCTCCTGCTTGCCGTGTTTGAAGCAGCATACCAATTTATGCCGTGGGTGCAGCACTCTACATTTGTCTACATTGATTCGAAGAAGAATGTTGTGCTGACTAGGCGTATACCCTATCCAGGTCAGCTTTAAGTACTGTGATATTGGCTAATGTAATCAACTCCATCCACACCTCCAAGCCATTGTCTTAAAGCAGGCAGTACATGATTATGAGGCGCGTGATATCGTTACTGCGCGTCAAAATAAATCGCGATCCCAATACGGATCCATGAGGTGCTCCGTATTCGACTTGGATGAGATCTGACAACGATTCACGCAAATGTACTTCCACGGGATGGTGTAGAAGAAAGTTTTTGATCCATCCTAAAAATGGATCACCAATAGCAAAGGTCTGTAGTTTAAAGAACAGTATCTTATGGTCTAACCGGTCGAACACCTATGCGAACTCGAGAAAAATCTACATGGACTCCTGTGCTAGAGTCTACTACTTCAGTCCAGCTGGATCGTTGTAGCAAAAGTATGCAGGGCACGTTCGATTTCGTCGGAAGCCATGCTGTTCATATGCGAGATAGATAAATTCTTCCAATTAGGCCAATAGCGCATTAGAAATAATAGCTTCCATGACCTTTGAAAAACCGGTTGTATGGATATGGGACGGTATATGGCTGGATTGGAACGACTAGCTCCATGGTGAATTGGATTAATCATCCGTGATTCCACATGTCGGGCACGTACACTTCGTCAAATCAGTGTTGGAAGAATCAAGTCAATGGCTCAGCTTAACTCATTCATACCGCCGCTAGCGACTTCGGGTGTATATTATCAACTCCAGTGGTGCTGGCTTAGGAATAGTCAACAGCATTTTTAATACAGCTTCTGCAGTAAAGCAGATGGGATTGAGTTATGGTGGTGAAGCAACCACTGGCAAAGTGTTATGTGGCTAGTGCTTGCACTTAAATTTCGTTGCATGTTGTAGACACAGTGTATGTGCCTTCCGTGCGGATCCGTCCGCTGTTCGAATAGGAGGAATTCCCTGTTTTAACTTACATAGGCTGTTGACGTGTTGGGAGATTAGCTTGTCACTTGAGGCTATATGCACCCCCAACTCTTACTGACACGCCATTCTGACCACGCGAATAAGCTGAATGCACTGGCTATGTTGGGCTACCTATGCCATCCAGGTTTCGGTTCCCGGAGAGAGTTGCTAGAGACGCAATATTTTGTTTCCCTCTACTATACTCTTGTGCCCTGCTTCGCAGAAGGGAGACCACGTTTCTCGGGCGGAAGTTCTCAGTCGCTGACGTATCGGCAACCAAAGTTGAACTGGCTGACAATATGTTCCCATCCGCTAGCTGGTGTCTTGTCTGCCGGAAAGTTCCAGTTGGCTGTCTCACGTAGTCGGCCTAATATTTCAGAGCGTATAAACATTTTTATTGAGTCGGAAATTACCACGAAATATTCCGCATGCAGATTAATTTGAAGAGTAGGACAACAAGATCGCTGCAACCCGGTGTTACCTCGACGATCAAACTCACTTCCATCAGCTCTGTTTGGGTGAATACCCGATACATTATTAGCTGCTTGTCTGTTATCGGAATCTGGTGGAGTGTTGGTGTGGCCAAAGTGCAAGCAAATGCAGCAGTTTCTTGAAGGTCGGCGTTAAACGGTTTATTGGGACCTGCTTAGGATTCCAAGCCTGGAGGTTGGAATCGCCAGTAATGAGAAAGTGAAACTAAGTTGTGTTCATTACTTACCTGACTGCGGATGCCAGATTGTAAGTCAGTTTGCACGTGGAGGAAGGAAGGCGGTGAATGACCGCCACCAAGCATGTGTCGCCGCCTTTTTAAAGTAGGTGGCACCTTGCTGATCCTGGGTACTGCGCAACTAGATCTACCACTCCATCTTTGTTACCTCGGTATTGTCAAACAATGGACGTGCCTGGTAGTGTGATCTCCATGTCACCTATATCAGAGCGTAATCTTGGCTCCGTTTTAGCGATGTGGTAGCAGGATTTTTATCCTTGACACCGCCGCACTTCAACAAGTTAACTCAGTGCACCTTAAACGATGATTGTCATAAGCCGTTGACTAGGAGCAAATCAATGACGTGGTTTGGTGCGACCGCTGATAGGCCGGCACCTAATCGTTCTTGGGGAATTGCAAATTCCGTTAAGAAAATATATGCTTTGGTCTCGCTTGCAACTTTTATATTTAGACTTTCGGTAGTTTCTGCCAAAGATGCGATTCCTAGCACACAGTTTTCTGAATTGCTGTTGTGTTTGCATTGAGCCGAGGTTGGTGTCGTTTCAGCGAGATTTACGAGTGGCTGAGGTTCTCAAAATGCCGTATACATTCATTGTTCTGAATGAAGCTATCGTGTTTCATCTGCCCGCTACAGATTAATTTCATCTCAATCTTATGCCACTGCATCGTTAGGTTCAGTACTCTACAGTCTCCACATTATTAGTTTGACAACAACTTGAGCCGCGCGTTCGCTAAAATTTGACATCGCCTACACAGATACTTCCATGGGTGCAACGCGATTCTTCCTGATCATGAGCTTGGACTCCATCGTTACTAGATGTCGGTAGCTCGAGCATGCCATGAACGAAATTAATTCTTCCCCTACCTTCAGTTCGGTGTTTGTGTGCATTATATGTGTCCCGCTGGTGTTCGCTCCATAGAACATCCATTAATATGCCTAAGCCACTTCTTACAATCCGCAGGAATCTTGCCGAAAAAGCAGCATCTCGTCATGAAATATTTATCCCAATATTGTTCGTTCTAGCCAGTACAATCCCTATAGAGCCAATGTTGGACATAATATTAGTCTAAATTATTTGCACTCTGATTCTATCACTCAACCTTTAACATTACTACGAGAAGCGTATTTGTGCAAGATAGTATAATTTGTTGAATATGTGCTGGTTACCTGGACAGGGAATAGTTGGCTTTAATTTTGGCAACGGCGCGTACCAGCTGTTGCACAAATTGTTGATTGAATCGCACTGATAATCCTAGCCACCTAGTTTTAAGAAGGCAAACGAAGAAAACGCAGCAATTATCATACCACATGCTTCTTCTTGAATATGTCTCAGAAGTGACATAATCTGGTTTCTCCACAAAAGACAACACAGTCCTTGAGCGAAACAATGCATTCGAAATTACAATTTTGGATGGGTTTTCAGTGATATGCCTAAAGAAGCAGCCCAAATGCTTCATATACCTAATCCAGCAATCTTCACATTTACATGTTATTTATCAATCGTGAACAAGCAATTGCTGCAGGGGCATAGCTTGCATTTTTAAGTTAGTCATATCTAAGCGGTTTGCTCCCCAACGCCTAATACTCATTAAGAGGAAGTTATTTCTTTATTAGCGCACAATATCGAGATAAATCTGGGGAGAAAAGCGGTCTCTGGTGTTTTTCTTTAGCACAAAAATCAAACTTATTAGGGAGAGTATTTCACATTACGTAGGGATAAGAATATTCATGATTTCATGATTTCCTCCATTGGTTTTGCTCCTCCTCAGCGGAATATCCTGCGTTAGACAGACCTTACCGCATTGACCATTAAGCTTGAACAACAAAGGATTCTATATCTAAGACAGGAAACTTGCTTTTTATAGCAGTTGTAACAATCTGGCAACTGTTTGTTACTTGGACTTAGGTTATATTTCTACATAAGCCAAATGTCAAAGATTTACAATTGAATATATCAAGATAGTTACCAAGAAATGACTGCGAAATCAGCGCACAATTTTGACGCATAACTGCGACCACAAGCAAATTTTGGTGTTTCCGACTTTAAAAGTAAGTGACCACCTAATTTGAAGAATTTCGCATCAATCAGGTCTGCAAATATTTTTGTTCTCATGCATCTATTCTTTGCTTGTACACTTTCTCAGCAGAATTCGTGCATCATTCCGATATTACCGCAACGACTGTGAACACAGCAACCACAAATCAAAGCACCTCACTGCAAAGCAAAACTGCTGCATATGAATTTATTGACGGATTATCAACAGTCCCCAGAGGTACTACTTCAAATTGTTGCGCGTTATCGTGTCAGCACCTCCTCCTTTATCTGTAACGTTGTTTGGAAATATGTATGACACATTATTGAAAAAGTCCTTCTCGCATTCTATGTATTTATTTTACATTCGCTCCGATTTTCGAAACATACATTGTCGTCTCGATGACGCTTTATCTTTCCGTACTTAACCCATTTTTCTAATACCCAATTTCACGCAGATTTTGGCTTGTGTTTATAACATTAATGTTCTTACAGTACAAAATATTTACCTGTTACTGCTATAATTATGGCTTTCTATGGGCTAATTAATTGTTGTTCGGGAACCACGGTTTCATTATCTTTATTATAAGGCGGGGGATAAGGTTGCAGCAAGACATTAATTAACTGCAAGATAACACCTAATGTACATGGTAAGTAATTAATATAAGCTTTCTATAATGAGTACTGCATTGTAGCCGGTACGCGCGCGTCACGGTAACACGTTATCAGGTAAGAGGTCGATCGGTTTTTGGTTGCTTTTATCGTTACCATCTTATTATTCCCAGATCTTTTTCACCTTTCCATACATCATTAGCTTCCTCCTTTACTTCAATCTCTTACTAGGCGTTTGAGCATCCAGCCGCCTACAAGGTATTTATTTAGTGTTGCAGCTCTGAGGATTCGTTACGGCTTTTCGTACTATTTAAACACGGAAGAGCTTTGAAAGCCGAACTGGAGGAATGTCACATATTTGGAAACCCTGCCAGTTCACCAAGGCAGTCCACAAAGCTAGGCTGTATCCCTTGAGGCAATAGTTAACTTTCTGCTATCGTACTGCTTGCCGTTGAATCTCCCAAGCCTAATGTACCGTGCTCAATCTCTCTTGCAGTACGTAAGTTGATTCCGGCATGGGCCATTATAGGAGCTGAGGACACCTCCTGCTGATAGGGGGATAATATAGCCGGTCCGTGGGCGCAATGTTAACAAGTAATTGGTGAGAGGCCGATCGGTTTGATTGCTCTTATAGTTACACTGTTATTCCGCTCCAACACATTTCCTTCCTCTTTTCGTACTTCTTTAACTGCCTCCTTTACGTCGACCTTCTGCTAGTCGTTTGAGCATCCAGCTGCCTACTAGGCATTTATTTTGTATTGCCGCTCTAATGATTCGTTACGGCGCGCCATGCTATTAAATACTGAAGAGATTTGAACGCCGGGCGGAAGAATTCTAACAGAATGACAGGTGTATTCAATCTTTTACATTTCGGCTGCTTCTCGAATGATCGAAAGCATTTAGAACAGAATTATTATTTGCGTTTGAGGCAAACTTGTTTGGAATTTTTAACCCAGCCCAGGGTTCTGATTACACATACGCAAAAATGTGGTCAGTAAGTGTCATCAAAAAAGGCAAGTATTGGTAACAATTTGAAGACGTTATTAGCATTGAACTATAGCTCCAGCTTACTGCCTGTCGTGTAAAACGATAAAAAGCAAGGAAGTCTAGTCAGGCAAGTAAAGAGTGCTTGGTAAATGTGAATGTAGATGGATAGTTACAAGCAACGTTTTCTTCCCAACTCATACTATTTATATGGCTGTAATGGAAGTGTACTTGCGCAATCCGAACATGGAGTTTAGAGAAAAATGGGTTAGTTCAATCTCAGTTTTCAATTCCTCTGCAGCTTGTTCATGTTGGTGTGTCTCACTTGTAATTTTACGTGTTGAAATGAATGAGTGTTGCATAAGGATAAATACCCGTGGTTATCTCAACGTGTTGTTAATCTCAATGCAAGTCTACAAGATGGCTTGGTCATGCAAACACACTCATTATAGCACACATCTGTATGAATATAAGCAACACATTTACGTCTCGATCCACTCTTACCCTTACATTTTAGTGTTGTGATTTCGTTGCAACAATGCTTACTATTGATGCCCTGTCACGCCCTCTGAAACTGCTCTTTTAAACATTGGTTCCGATTAACATGCTTTCGTTTCAATAGTTAGGCTCGTCCAGCTTATACCGTTTCTGTTTAGATAGAACATTCCTCGAGCATTCCTTATGAATTCAGACACCGGATACCCGTGCTTTGTATTCCTAATTGCGTATACACTATTGTTGCAATTCATAGAGAGATTTGATGCGAATATACACCTGTGGATCATGTAAAAAGGAACGGTAGTCCTATTTTCTTGTGTCTTTGACACAGTGGCTCCTGTTCAGCAGCTTACAACTCCCGGAGCATTTAGTTTGGATCATGAGTTAAATACAGCAGGTGTAAATGAGCGCTGCACGACTTCTAGACACATGCGGTTGCGTTTAGTGCAGTTTGTAAAAATAATCTAGCAGTTATCTAGCACAGGACAAATGCAAGCCTAAACTACCGCAGCTGAAGTTCACGTTTAGAGAATAATGGTAACAAAAGATTGGCACTTCCTCGTGATCTGGCTTGGATGAATTCAACTTACTCACCAATATTCACTGTCAGATTACGGATTCCTAGATCACGTATGGTCACAACATGTTTGGTGGTTTAACCAACAATG
This sequence comes from Dicrocoelium dendriticum, assembly GCA_944474145.2. Taxonomy (NCBI): domain Eukaryota; kingdom Metazoa; phylum Platyhelminthes; class Trematoda; order Plagiorchiida; family Dicrocoeliidae; genus Dicrocoelium; species Dicrocoelium dendriticum. The sequence goes on along the minus strand of CALYDF020002744.1, from coordinate 8,112 downwards.
AAAAGTACATTTGCGGAAGTTCGCATTTACATGTCAAAACAAAGCTGCGAATGATATATGACAACAGATGAACCACGATTCCTTGGCCAGCAGGACTATGCGACCGCTTTCTAGGATATCACGCAAACTTGGGAAATGGAAGTTGCATAGCATTGTTATGTCATCCATAAGGATGCATAATTCCATGAAAAGTATTTGTAGCTGGTCCGAGTGGAAATTGCACACCTTCCACTCTGTCGGTTGTTTTTTATTTATAAATATCCTAAATTTTGATAGAACTTATTTTCAATGTGTGGGTCATGTTTGGATTCAGGGATGAGTGGTGGATCAGGAAATGAGAGGCTATCGATTGAAGCTATCCGTGAATTTTTACTATGTGGAGATAGATCACTGCCAAGAAGCAATTTGAAAGTGCTTGTTCCTGTGATTGATTTAGGAATGCATTCAAAATTAGGGGTGGAGCATTTTTACTTTGTGCATCGATAGTCATGGTGTGGGTAATGTTCGTGATGGAAAAAGCGAGGTAATTATGCTGTAATAACACGGGCATATTTGTGCTAGGTTTTAGAACTGGTTGTAAGTTGCATTTCACATCAAACGGGCATAATGATAATGATAGTTGTCCTGATCTCATGCATCTATCCATTGCTTGTATTCTTCCTCAATCAGGATCCGTGCATCAGACAGACATTGCCGCAGCGAATGTGAACACATCAACCACAAATGAAAGCACCTCACTTCGAAGCTCAATGTCTGCACAGGAATTTATTGGGGGATTACCAAGGTTAACCACAGGTACTAGTTTTATTATCGCTGATCATTCTGCCCCAATCTGCTTTTGCATCTGGAGTGTCGGTTGCGTGGTTATATAGAACAGCACAGGGTATGTTTTTCCTCCTGCAATAAATGGCACGGTTTGCTTTATACAGTATGTGTTTGCGACCTTCATGTCTCAAGGAGATAAATATCGACTGGCATATAATTCTCGAGAAAAATCGCATGCACCATTTTTACCAAATTGGGGACGAAGTTCGGTTTCAAAGTAAACGCAAACGGAAGCAGAATAAAATAGAAAACGTTCGCAATTTGGAAAGAAATATTATATTTCACCATTATTCCTAAAGACCAAAAGGGACCTACATCTAATACAGGAAACTACTTTTTCTCGGAGGTTTATCGACCTGGAAAGCGTACCTGCTGAATGGACATAGATTACATTTCTATGAAAATCTCTTGCCAAATGTTTTTGCTCTCAACCTCTAGCTACCACATTTTCCATTGCGCCTATTTTCATCCTATGTTTTTCTGTCTTTGTATGTCCCGTTCCGTGTTCCAACTATGTATGCATTCAACATTATGCAGTTTCACTAGTTGAGCCCCTTGGTTGTTCTTATTCTATAGATCTGCTCAAACACATTCTCGTAATCCCTTACTCTTCTCAGACCAACAATTATTTATCTACTGGGTAAACTTTGTTTATCTCAGGCATCCTTTTCGTATGTTCGTCTTGCGATCAATAGACTATGCCATTTATACCCGACAAAGACATCAGTGTGTTTCTCCAGCACAAATACACTCGCAATATGCCGACACTATATCAAAGGTCTAGACAGCGTCTTAGGTTCGCGCCGTGACCTTGACCTCATTGTACAAATGTTACTGGTAGCGAGTCCACCCTCAGGAATGTAATCAAACGTGCGCAGACCCGTCAACAATTTGACTGATAGCGTTTGGATTCAGCCTACTAGTGAAATACTTCCAATTATTGGCAACTGCCAATGCAACATCCTGGTCAGGTCTAAGCTTGTCTGCTCAAACAGCGGCTACGCATTCCACGCCAGATGTGGAGGCGAAAGTCAGTTAGTATTAAAGCCGCTCAAAATCCTGACTTGTAGCGAGACTCAAATTATTCGCGATGTTCTACCGGGAAGTGCTGTTCCCAGTGATTAAATCTAAGGTGCGTGGGTGACGGCACGGTAGTGTATTATGGTACACCGTTTCCGTGTACTGGTTAAAAGTGACACCGGACTGCGCGCGTTAGCCAGGGAAGGACTGGGAGACCGAACGCAAGCGCGGCGTGTTGTATTCAACCGCGGTGCCGTGTTTGAATATCGTGTGGTTGTGCCAGACGAACAAATGAAAGATATATATCAGCATTCTACAAGCAACCACTGAGTGTATAATAAGATGGGAAATTTAGTTAGTGTTTAACCCAAAACACTCAGATAATCCAAGGAAATCTCTAGACTACTACACAGCTAACACGCAGAAGGAACATTGTAAACAGTCCTTCGATCCATCCGAAGACTTTTCGTTGCGGGCCAACCTTCTGCGGGACCAAGCGGTGAAACATGCTGCAGCTGCTGGATGAAAACAAAGACGTTGAGTCTTACCGGGTTCTCTCCCGTTTCCTCCCGTACTGCGTCGAAAAGAATGGTGTTTGCAATACGGTTCGTAGGGAATAGCATTTCGACGGGAAATGTTGGGTGTACAACTTGTGGCTTCCGGCTCCAATCTGAACGTGCTACCGAGCTGACATGGAAAGCAAATGAAAAACGGTAGCAACAATAGTGCATGGTAATAACAAGTGCTAAACTAAAATAGCACTGCGAGAATTATTGGGTTTTCATATCGCTTTACTATATTTGTTCGTTTCAAGACTATTTTCTCTATTTTTCTCATTATTAAACATGGTAAAAGTGATTCAAGCTCAAAAACGCACTCTCTGGACAAAAAGACGACGGCAATGTACCTGTCGGCATGACATAGTCGATCTCGGTGAACTGGAGGATGCTGCGGGGAATTTCATTGGATGTCCTTGTACTGCTAATATTGTGCGTTGTTGTTGATGGAACAGGCGTCATTGTAAATACATTGTTGCTGTTCATATGGGCAAATTGTTAGCGGATGATGGATTCACGCCTTCCGTGACAATTGCAGACATATGCAGGTTGAGCCGTTGGGGGAATCTAAATGATCCTTCATATAGCAAAGCCGCTCAGTATACAATTAGAAGATAATTTTAGTTAGTATTTGACACTACTTACTCAGGCAATTCAAGGGAACCTTCAGACTGTTACAGACTGATGGGCCACGGTATTGTCAGTTTTGCAGCGCTATTCCGATTGCCCTTTGTGTGGTTGTGCTTATGAACCAATGTGAAAAATCAAGTGAAGCGATTGAGTAGATGGCGTGTCTCAGTGTGCCAATATTGAAATGGAATAAATTGATAATGTGCCTCAGCAACCGTCTCAGAGCCACATCCTATGCCAAGATGAAAAGTCAGTATTGCATTCGTTCTACAGCGACTGCGTCACTGGCGCTGTTGCATCCTAACCCCTTAATCTGGCAAGTAACATTCGACATGTCTGTTGTTATCACATTCATGGACGCTAGACCTATTTATTTAGCCATAACACCGAGAACTCAGGCCGGAGGCAAACTGGTGAAGAACATCACTGAGTTACATACTCACCGGTCTCATCGATAAATACACCGGAAATGACGCACGTATATCTATGTTCTGTACTTAGCACACCTTGTACGACGCAGATATCACAGTCAACTCTAGTAACGCCTTCTAAATGTCCAAATTGCTAGCAACAACTGTAAAACCGACATTCGTAGCCAAAAGCACATTTCGTTAAATTGTGATCACTAAATTTCCTGAATCCAAAGCTGTCACGATAAAAGGCAAGTTTCTAGACGATGGCGACCAATGGATTTTCATCTGACGTGCGTTTGGTTTTCGGGTTGGATTCACTATGGAGACGCGAGAGAACCTACCACTGTGCACCCTAGTGAACCCCGAACACTTCGAGTGACATTGAACTCAGCAGATGAGACAGAGGCTGTTCTGCGCGCATCAGTTCGTCTTCGCAACTCACCGAGCGGGTTGCGCATATTAATCGAGCTTCATTGGGATGGTTGTCCAAAAAGGAAGGTAATTAATTCGGTCTTCCTTATGGCGTTCGCTGGATAGCTATTGTTGATCAAACTTCTCCCGAGGTACGGGATTCTCCTGATCATGTGTCACAAACAAATGTCCGGAACACGGATGCTACTTCCGCGAAGTACGCTGTATAAACAATGTTACTGCTGACTCGTTGATAATAGTTCTGTCATCGTACAACTACAAGGGATTTGGTCCAAAATTTATGAAATTAGTGTTACACCCAGTTGGACTGATGAAAGTTCTATTGCATAACTGGCCACAGTTTCATCTTAGGTTACTAATTGAGATCCGGCAAAGGCCGCAAGCGTACAGCCGACAGTGGTCAGACATTTTGATGGAATTTGAAACCACTGTAGTTTGTTTGCTTACACAGTCCTGCAGATGGGTCGACACAACAGCACCTACGGCACAAAACAGTACAGAATAAGGTGAGTATGTTACTTCTGCTAAGGAACACACTGTGACACGATGATGGTTTTCATAAACCGACAACCAAGCAAAAATGTTTTAAAGCCGGTCACCTAACGGTCGTTAAAATAATACAAAGTTGACACCCGTCTACACAATCATAACAATGAAACCTTATCCGGTTTGTACACAAAAGCCTAAGGGTTTTTAGTAACGGCTGTATTTAAAGAACTACATGCCTCATAACCGCGGGACCTCGTCATGAATACGGAGCTGTGGTTAAGCCCTGCGACAAACGTTTGTAAGACACATTTGCCCTACAGGTCGCTGCTTCGGAACAGTAGTATTGCAAAGGGTAGTGTTGTTGATTATCATAATGTAAATCGCCCCGGTGTAGTTGTTGATCACTCGGAAATCCGCCTCTCTTGTACGCTTTGCTGCAAGCTAGGTTTGCGGAATTAAGCTACATACTACTAGCCGTAATTTACCGCCCACAGAACGCTACGTCCGAAATGTACGCAAACCTGAATCGTTTTTCAGTTTGTTTTCACAAGTCCTCCAGTCACAATCTTATTTCTAGGGATCATTATGTTCCCGACATTGATAAGCCAGCAACCGAGAAGGCATAGTTTAAACCTGTCTGCAAGAGATAATTTCCACACACCCTCTGTTCAATCAAGTAACCACAACCACCAAATTTCGAACAAATGAAAGACCGTCGATACTTTAACATTTGCCAAACAGTGAACATCTTATGCTTGACGAACTAGTTACAAGCACACTATTCTGTCACACTGACCATTTTAATCTACTGTATGGCTACGTTTTCTACGCGGAATATCCTGTATATAAGGATGATAAGCTATTCATTGTCACACATTACAACCTACAATCAACGCTTGTTATGGGACTTCCTTAACCGTATGTGTCCCACAGGTTGTCTAGGAAGAGTTTACCAAGAGGTTTAGCACAGTGGTAGCACGCGCCTTGCAACAGAAGTACTTCCAACGCAGCTACAATAATACTCAATTTCTGGAGCAGCAAACGTACATGTGTTTTCTTCAGGGATTTGGCATGACCAGCTCACAAACTCTGCCCGAATGCCGACACCTAGACTGTATACATAACCTGTGTAAAATTGATTTGCAAGGACAATGTTATGCACCAGAAAGAGGTGATGAAGCGATTTTGCACAAACCGAAAACTCCCAAGCACCTAAATAACCTTCATAAATTGGAGCGCGGAATTCCAGCACTGCTCACGGCTGATAGGTGCACGCGGCCAACAATGGCAACAGCCCATCCGCTAAAGCGTCATTCCTCCAAAATTTTCTGGCAGGTAATAAGCGCAATATGCTTATATCTATTACTTTACCATCGGGCTTATACAATGTCACTTTCAAGGCAGAAGCTGTGTTGATGTAGTTGTCATACCTGTATATCTAGAACTTTCCTGCAATCGAAAACATTCGGTGAAAGGCTCTGCAGGCGGCAGCTGATTGTCTAGCAGAATCACTGACCGTTTCTATCAGCGGTGTCTAGAGAAGAACAATTGTGCACCAGTAAAGAGTCGTGGGTTGTTTACTTATAATCATAAGAGTGGTAGACGCACTAACCGTACCAATTACCGTCCTTTAACGCTGCTTACTGCACTATGCAACTTATGGAATCAATCATTGGAGATCTGTGCATGCAGTAGTTGGGAAGCCACAACTTATTGGCTGCAGAGCAATATGGCTTCTGTCAAAAAGATTTATGTACTACTAACTTACAAATTGCGCATGACAACTGGACTGAAGCCGTTTATGATGGTGCAGGAGTCGATGTCATCCACATGGAGTTCTCAAGAGAGTTTGGTTGCTTAGACTTCCAAATTCTCCTTCACAGATATTGGTACTATGGCACGGGCGACCAAGTCCAGAGTTAGATGTGCGAGTTTCTACAAGAAACCCGGTTGAAAGTAAGAGTTCGGGATTCTTTATCCCATGCAACTGATGAAGAGTGTAGTGTACAAAAAGGCTCAGTCCTAGTGCCTTGTAACTTCTAGGTATCCATAACCGATCTAGCGTAATCAATTACTTCCGATTTATTATTTTTCGCAAATGGTATCATAAGATAGCAAGTGGTCATATGGCCAGATGATTACGATCGGCTGTAGTTCGACCTGAACAATATTTCGAACTGGTCGGTTCAGGACATCTTACTATTTAAAATAGACAGATGTAACGTTGTGCACTTACGGCATACACATGACTACACCTATTTACCTGGAACACACATATGCAGACCAGCTCCCAGGAACATGCCTTAGTTTCGCCTATACAGGGTGACTTCAAGTGTTCAAAACAAGTTGAGGTAGGTTCGACAAAGCGAAAACGCAGGTTGACCTGCTACGTACAGCACTCGAGAGATTTGAACCTACAATCGTTCTAGATGCACAATTTGTGCGTGCGCCGTCAGGTTGAATACGACATACAAGTCTGGCAACCTTATAAGTAGCGTGAGCTATTGGCGTCAGGGGCACCACTACGAAGGGCCATAATGAATGTAAATGGCGTACGCAAACACGCTTACCAGCGGAGGCCGAAGCTGTTGGGAATTTTCAGCGTACGCTACCGTAGGATGCCAGGAGATCTCATATTAGCTTATGAACACTTGAGTGACCCCAACAAGGTATGTTGCCATTTACTGAGCTCGGATGTAACGGGTCGCAACGAATGGAGAATTACATCCGTCTCACATTTAGACGGAATTAGTTTTCTTTCGGGTTTGCCAACACTAGAACACACTCCCAAACCCAGGTATATCCTACTCCAACGTGGGCATTTTCGCAAAACGATCAGATGTACTTCCTAGCTTCTAGCAATTCGTTACCTAAAATATATCATTGTGGATTACGTGAATTATGCAATTTTACTGGATTTGTCCCATACGGACCCAAGGAGGTAGAACAAACGTTAGTGACTATAGTCTACTTATCTCACGCTTTACATCAACGAGCACCACACCTCGTGAATATCTGCATATTGACACTAGATAGTTATGCTACTAAGTTATGTTTTTTTACTGAACATTCATCTCTGTAGACACTTGTTATGTGATTCACATATGTTTCGACTTCATTGTACTCACCTAAACCATCCTACGGAACGTGCCAAGCAGTTGGTTTTATGATGGGATACATCATCGTTCATTGGGCAAGAGTAACACGAACCACTGGTTCCATTTCACAAGGCTGGTTTCGTAACATTTTAAACGAGATAAATTTGAAACAGGCAAGTAATTATGAACACAACATGCAACAAGATATATTCCCCAAAAGTGTTGCATGAGTTACTCCACAAACACCAACGCAGTCATTATGGTATACGATGTGTTCGCAATTTACCGGGCATGCTGTGGTTTTCAGAAATAAGCATAGAGATGAAGCCCAAATACTTTGTCTACCTAAAAAAGGAAATTGCACCTTTAGAGGCAACTTGTCAATCTCAACTGCGTAATTAAAGTAGTGTCATAGATTTCACTCCTAAGAAAGTCACCAGCAATCTATATGCTACTAAAGACATAAAAGTCGTTAACAAGAAAGAATTCCTAAATTGATGCACAGTTTCGCAGGAAACATGTAGTCAAAAGCGCATCATGGTGTTTCTGATTTCATATGTTAGCATCCTCATTAAGGGAAGCATTTCATATTAAGGCTGTATAATAATATCCCTGATCTCATGCAAGCATCCACTGATTGTGCCTTTT
>CALYDF020002742.1:0-31481 GCA_944474145.2 Dicrocoelium dendriticum | reverse complement strand
ATCTGGCTCGTCTAAGCGAACCACTACTGAGTCTTTACCAGGCTTCAATGCAACAATATCCTTGTTGTTTTCCAGTTCGCGTAGTGCTTTATGAGACCCTTCCGCTGTTCTATTCATGTACTGAAGAAACTATGCGACAACTCTATAATCTGTTCTTCAAGCAAACGTCAGTGTTGGGGGATGTTGGATTCAAAGTGTCAATTACCTGTAGAGGTTCTCAAAACTGGAATCAACAGATGCTCGGTGGATCTGACTAGGTTGTGTTTTGGATCCCAAACCAAGGGATAAGGCCTTGGTCTGCAGTCAATTGAGGAACAACGATGACATGTTACTGACAAATGTCTAACGATCAATAGGAAACTCACTTTTTGTTGCTCTATCGAAACGGTAATTTGGAAATATAGTGTTGCAGACTGTGTCGTCCTTCTGTTAACGTCGTGGTAAAGTTGACTAATTCGATTCGACACACAAGCGATAAAGCGTCACACGTTGATAGATGGAGTTGGGCTGATTCCCTGGGCTGGTTCATCTTATGCAAACAAATTTCCTCCTGACTGGAAACCAGTCTCTCAGGATTGAACACAGTAGGACGAATCTTACTCTTTTTTCGGTGCTTCGGGAATTCACTTAGAGAGCAATGGTCAAAAACACACCAATTCAGAAGTTCTAGGTGAGCACCTTCTAAAGCCATCTTGCATCCAAAACCCACCAATCGGTGAAATCCTTCACAACAGCGGCAGGAAGTCTTCGTTTGGCAAGTTCGAAACTAAAAGTTTCTGTTAGAATTTCGAACAGGGGAATCAGAATACGCAGACTGAGAGATGATGTCGCCATTTCGTACACTCCAAAGAACCTACAATGCGGTGGAAATTCCGATGCTCATTTCGACGGGACACAAGCTTATATGAACAATCAACAATGAGCAATGATTTATCACGGGATAAAAGCAAGTGCTTGACACGTTCCGTAGGATGGTTGGGGTGAATATGATGAAAACAAAATATATCTGGGTCATCTACCGAACGTCTGCCTAGAAAAATACTTTGGTAAATTACATCAGTGTAAACTTAGAAAAAGTCAAGCGTAAACGTTCAGAAAGACACTGGGATGCAGTGGTCGTTGATGTAAGGTGTGAGGAAAGTAACCAGTGGTCGTTCACTTGGATCCGTTTGATATATCAATCCTGTTGAAAAGCATGCCTGTCGTAATTCACAATGGAGGGGTTTAGGTAACAAAATGCTGGAAGCTAAGAGCAACATCTAATCGTTCTTTGAAAACGTCCAAGGTAGGGGAGGATACAACTGAGTCTGAGAGTGCGTCCCAGGGTTGGCAAACCCGAAGAGAAAAGTACTTCCGTCGACACACTAGACGGCTATATTGTTCCTTCAATTTTAGTCAGTTACCCCTGCGCTGCGTGTTGTGGCTACGTTTCAGCAAATGGCAACATACGTGGTTGGGGTTATTCAGTATCTGGTACGCTACTATGAGATCACGGCGCTGCCTTCGATAGCGTCCACTTAAAATCCCCAGCAACGTCAGCCTTCAATGAAGACACAAAAGATGAGGTAGTTCATGCCCCAGTGTCTGTATCAAGTCACCTGTAACTGCGCAGACAGCTTCTTTAGGTGTACTGACCGAAGTCTAGCAGTCAAACTCAATGAACACATCCCCAAGGGTTACGCAGTCGGATGGGTCTGTAACGACAGAATCAGTGGGAGCGGAAAATCGAGCTGCTTAGGTAGTTACGAAGCACTTACTTACGACCGAATACCGAGTCAATCCTGATCAATCGTTCATAGTCCTAACGCACCATCGGCGGCCCCACATGCTTAGGTTCCTGGAGGTCATCATTATCGATCGTAAAAGACCGCCGTTGTGCATTCAAAAAGAGCCGACTGTGGCTTGAAGCCTGCCCTGGTATCTAAAATAGCTGGCTGTTTACGATCTCTCTGACACTGTGGTTGTTCGTTTATCTATCCCTGTTGCACACTTTATGCTTGATAATAATGCGCGAAATAGCGACTCTTCTCACAATCTACGTCACCTGATTTCCCTGTTCTATCAAAAGACTAACTCAGTGCTCGCCATGAACTCTGCACCCCGAACTGTTTTGATGCCAAGTACAGCTCCGGAAGACGGGTACATGTCTAGTGATCGTAATTTAACGTCCACCTAACTCTACGTCAGAAATGCAGCAACATCAGAAGTACGTTTTAAGTGCAGTGCTGAACGATTCCTACAGTAATATACTCATGGCGGTTACTTTCATGTCTAGGACTGTAAAGGAAACTGAAAAGGCAATGGCTTTTCGAATGAGCCGCCATTATTGATCATGTTCGTTTTTTGTATTTACAGACTCGGGAAAGCCGGATAATGCGTGCATTCGTAAAGAGCATTATTCTCATTGGACCAACTGGAAGGGCTTTCAATTTTGTACCTTATCCGGAATAATGCTTATTTGTTTTGTTTGTACTCGTGCGCGGTTTTGAGTTACCCGTTGTTACTCTCAGTTGTGTGTTTACCTGGTTCGAGTCCCGGCCTATATTGCGTTTTCAGTGCTTGTGTGATTGTGTGTGTGGAGTAATCTGCATTCGTAATTGCGCATATCCATGAGCTGTGACACATTAGACTCTTTTCATGGCCCGCCCGGCTTCTGCCGCTCCGCTGGTTTGTACTCACCTCAGGACCTAGAAGTGCAGCACCCGATGTCGCGCAGTTTAAAGCCTGTATGCAGAAACTGATTTCCTGTTGCTTTCAGCACAATCAGGCAACACCCCCAATTAAAATTAGAGAGGTATCCCGGCTGTCCCTACTTGAAGAACATATGATCGACAAGATAGCTGCAAGCGCTGCCTTGAGTCGCAGTGACTGCTATTCAACCATTTATGTCATGCCAAATATTCCGAAAAAGCGACGATGTGTTGCGGCTACTCACTTCTACGTGTTGTTCCCTTTTGTTAGGGAGGCAACTTGGATCTTCCGATTTACATGCGCCTTAGGAATCGTTCGGGGTAAATGTATAATAACGTTGATCACACTGGTCGCACATGCATCAGAGCGAAAATGCTTTCATGTTCAAAGCAACACCAAGGACCCTCCAATGAGCAGACGGTGAAAGTGCATGTCTTTAAGGGAATTGGCCTGGCAGTTTTCCAAGAAGTCCCTACGTGTCACAACGTAGCTTTTGTGTGAAATTGATCAGTGAAGACAAGGTGACGCATCAGCATGAATTAATACACCGGTTCTGCACAAAACACAAACTCGTTCACAAGCACGTTAATGGCCCTCGTAAGATGCAGCTCGTAATCTCACTGCCCGTTACGAATTACGGGCATATGCCATCAGTAAGCTGAGCGGCCGATGTCTTTCGGCTTCAATGCTTCAATACGTTCCTCACAGTAACGAGCCAAAATCTTTTCTCCGATGCTACTGTCCCATTATCAGACTTAACCACCATAACCTTCACTGTAGAAGCTATGTATTCATGGTTGTTCGCCGCTGTCGCTCATCGTTCAGAGACCTAAGTGGCTGGCGAGTAGGAATACGGTTATGGGTTTGAATCCGGCAGGATCCGGCACGTGCGCGCTACTGACGAGTCCCAGTGGGCCAAAACCGCCACCTTGCACTTTTCTGGATGTGTGGGGGCTGTTTTGCTTAGCTTGCGTGCGACGAATATCCTTGAAAAGATTTTATACGGGTTAAGATGCATTGGTTGACAAGTCACTTTGGGTGATCTGATATAATTATCAGTAAAGTCAAAGAAACCAGCTACTACGTTAATGATTAAAGTAGAACCTGTCGTTTTACGAGTCCGTAACGTAGTATTTCCGCTCTCGTAGTTGTTGCACAGCAATATTGGATGACGGCAGTTAATTCAAGGTTTCCCCAGGAAGTGGAACGGGACCATAAATGCTAAGTGACAAAATGTATTTGGCAAGGAAGCATTACACGAGTGAACAATTGTATTTGTGTCACAAATAACGTTAGGTATAACTGTTGCCCATAGTGCTTTATATGCCAACATTCAGTTAAGATTTTACACCATCATCAAGCAGCAGGGTGGTTGATGCAGCATGCGATCAAACTGAGTATACACATACCACCTGATAGTGTCCTTTTCACCGTAACCGTCAAAGAGGGCTTTTTAAACACGTAGCCTTTTTACCTGTTATACTATGATCCGCATTTTTATCAATTCTGATTTTTACGTTCGTAATTATAATTGGAACTATTAGTAATAAATAATTTCTCAGCGTTAGCTTCCATCTTTATCGTTCCGACCCAGTGACCGGTATGTTTATGGGATCCCAACACTAGTTATCTCAAGGCTTAACAGAGCTTCTGTCGTCATGGTGAAATCTCTGTTGTGAGTTCTATCTAGGTCTATTTTTGGCCACCTTTCTATGAAGGCTTTATGTGTTAGCCTACATGCGGAATAACGAATTGGATGTTAGGGGTTCATTGATGATGTTTACTTTAGATCGGTTTTGTGCCGAACTTTTGGCTTTCGGCGGGTAATCATTTTTACGTTTCACGATACAGCGATCATTCATTTGAAGACAAAACTGCACAAACCGCCTGCTGCAAAGTGACAGTCACATCAGTAGTTACGGATCTGGGTGAGTTGGTTTGTGAACCGACGTGCTGTATATGCTGGATTCTCGATGCATATTTTGTCTGTAAAACTGTTTGGTGGACGTTGTCGTAAATCAGCTGTCTTCAGTTGAATTTCTGAAGATTGCCTTCTACGGAACTCATGCCGTTTATGCACCACGTTCGATACATTCTGTCGGGGCTTAACCGTAACTCTCAGTACACTCGGGCTACGTTCTTTACAATGAGAAGAAACAGGTAGTCTTGATATACAGATAACTGCGACGCCATCGAAATAAACAGCTTCTCTGATGTAATTACACTCTTCTAGGTCCTGCATTGGGGCTTCATCATAATTAGCTGCCAATAGCTGAATCACACTATGAATCCGAATAGTTTGCCGAGGTTGTACAGTTCATTTTCACCCAGTTGTTGTTCGTTCCAAGGAACATCTGGTGGGTCTCTCCCAGAGACATTGTGTCGACATGAGATTGAACAGATTTAGCATACGGTGTCGGAGCTCACCATAGTGAACCGAGGTTGGATGTTCGATAACTCGCATTATACCAGTGGGTGTGTCTTAAACTGCAATCTGGTCACAAACGGCGTTCCTTTGGCTCAAACCGTTCGACTGTCTGCCACTGCGAATTCGTTTTGGACCCACAGGTATTGGTGTTCCTGAGTTTGATAGCACCGTAATTTTGACTGCTCTTCAGTTGTATTGGAAACGCTGTGACCAGGGATGTTGGTGAGCTACCAGCTGTGCTTTTCACCGACCCTACAAGTTGCACAGTTCCATTTTCGTCTGTTGCATTTATCGTGTCCAACACATGTTGAGTAGAAGCCACTGCATGCGTTGTGCAATGTTTGAGGAGGTTCGGATGCTGTTAGTTGATCGCTATCCTATATGTTACCGAATGTGAGTCGGTTGTTGCACCTGACAAGCAGATTTGAGAATTGGAACTTAGCGTGATCTGAAATATTGTAACGACGGATTGGTTTCGGGTACAATAGAATACCGCGAGAATGGCCGGTCGCGTTCTTTGGTTTACAGTAAGAGTTATAGTTGTATGATGCACAAGGCCTCAGCATTTTACCTCCGATGAAACAATTTTTGCTTTCACTCCTGCTTCCGTTGCAGGTAATGAACTGTCATAATTTCCTCGTAGTCTTAGGACCCACTATGGAGTGGAACAATCATACATGCGATGCAGAACCAATTTCGGGTCTGTAAAATGTTGCACCGCTTTGGTTCCGCTGGTTTAACTGGGTACATTTTTGACAGAAATTGCTGAGCCAGTGGGAGGATACCAGCACTATTTATCCAATTTACCACTGTCCGTAGATCCACACATGTTTTTAGGTTGAATGGTGTTTACCTTCGTCACTGTCCACTGCGAGCGCTAGTCGCAAGCACCGGTTGGATCTACGTGCCCAAATGCACATAGCAGGATATTACGACGAACTGTAAGTGGGATTGACAACAGTGTGTAGGCCGAGTTAGGTTGGTTTTCTCAGGTTTACTCATCTTGATTACAGTAGACTGTGGTGATTTGATTAGCGTAGTCTAGGACAATGCAGTATGAAGTGAGGTGTCTGACATTTAATTCTTCTTGAATGCGCTGACGTTCTGCTTGGGGAATTGCGGAACTGTACAACTGCATCAAGAAAATTCCTACATTTAAGGCTCGGAAAATCTGCTTTCGGAATTCTTTCTATGACCGCACTCTTAACCATTTGAATCCTGAATTACTTTACTGATACCATTTTCATTAGCTTATGACATAATAAATTACTATCCATTACCATAACATAGCCAACTCCTTTCAGAGTTTGGGTGAATGTACCTACAGCACTCCCCCCCCCCCAAAATCCAAATCTGTCCTTAGAATTAGAAGTGTTCTGTGATTTGCCCTGATAAACTTCAAACTCATATAACCACTCATATCGGCCCGACACCGTATTTTATAACCTTGTTTTGCTGCCTTCATTGGGTTAAACAGTTTTAGTGTTGAGGGACCTTTGATGAGAACCATGTTCTCATCTATACTCTTCAATGCATGAACTAATTGAATAATTTGATAAATGTATTTGGGATCCCGAACGAGAGGCCTAATTTTATAAGGTTTATCCACGTTAGCTTTAGAAACGACATTATTATCATTCATATTTAGGTCTGGAAAAACTTCAAAATAACTGTCGCTGCATAGTTTTTGTAACTACTGGTGCTGCAATGTCCACATCACCGGACCAGTATGGTTTTAGATGTGGTATACAATGTTAATTAAACCAAAAATGAAGCCCAAAGAATGCATACATTTCCTCGATGTCGGCACGCCTCATTCTTCTGTGCTTTTGTTTTATGTGCACACTGAGGCTGTGCTGTGAAAAAGAACTCAGCGGCTGTGTTGTGTCCCACTAAACACTGTATAAACGGAGTTCACTTCTCGTATACAATATGGCCGATCGTTTGATATTAGTATCTTATTCCAGCTCCTTTCATATTCAATTAGTGGCACATCACTGTCACTGGAGACATTGTCTGGAAGCTATATATAATTGTAGACGTCTGAGCAATCGGCATAACCTTGTTCATACTACAGTTCTTCAGCTGAAATGCTCTCACGCCGTATTTGTATCAGAAGATAGATCCTCCAGAGCAATCTACATTTCTTCCTCTGTCAAGTTTCTCTTGTGACTCATTACTATCTACAAAATAAAGATTTCAATAAACACTCATATCACAACACACGTAGATGCAATACTAAAATGAAAGTATTGACTGTTAAATAAATTGCTTACTGTTTCAAGAATAAATTGTTCAAATCTCTAAATTTTGCGCCCCATCCCATCGTTATGCCAAGTAAAGGCTGTAACTGTTACTATTACGCTTGATGCCTGGCGGTACTTGCTGACACCAATATATATGTTGGACCAGTGTAATACAGATTACGCTTAAAATCACAAAATAAATATACCGAATCATGGCATATTGAAGAGAAAAACGAATAAAAATTAATGGGACTGGCAAGCTGCAACAAAACCAACTGAATTGTAAAAAAAGGACAACCACGCACAGTTCTCTGAAACCAATTGTAGACCACGCTCGACATGAACCACAATAGTTAACATCACAAACTGCAGAGCAAAGTGTCAGAGTTCTGCCCTTACCTCATTGTTGACAGAAGGCCATTGTACGTAACGCGAGTATCGATCGTAACAACGCTTGCATTTGAGCAATATTAAATTTAAACAAAATGGTACTTACAAGTACCGCCAGGACACAAAGGGTAAATTCATTTACAGAAAACGACCTTGACTGTCCCAACTTGGGGTGAATAACTAACAAAAAGGGATAGTAATCATACAAGGCCACCGTGAACAAAACTCGAGAACCATCCATCATCCGGCACCCCCATGAAGACCGACACTTATACGTGCTCTCAAGTTGATCGTGTTATTCATGCTTTGCAACCTCGGTACAACTGCCAGTCAAAACACTGGTAACCTTAAAACATCTGGCAGTAGAGTGTAGCAAATAGTGTGCCACTTTCGGTATCATCAAAGCATGAAATTAGTTGAAGTACCCAGAGCATGTACCAACCATTGCGTGTTCACTTCATCATCAGCTGTTGAGTTGTCCATTTAGGGCATATCAACTATTTCACCTGAATAATGGCAGAGCCTATGAGGCAATGCAATGTAAATAAGCATGAAATACAGCAGATTGGATTGCTTTCTGACTCGACAATCATTTTAAGCCGTTAATCATGGAAACCACTTGAAACTCGGCTTGTCTGCTGTTCCACAGTCTATAAATAGATGGATAGAGTTATTTGCAGTACTTGACCTCACAAACTACGGTAAATTAGCCTGCATCCTGAGCGACTAATATTTTTGACGCATTTTGTCAACTAATGAGAAGCAGTACGAACGGGTGAGCGCTTTTGTTTTCCATTCCTTTTCTACAACCCTTAACCCGTTGATCTATTAGTAAGTGGAATATTCACTTTTGACACACAGTATATGTTTACCACTCTTTAAATGCTTTGGGCGATTTCTGAACTTATTCTCTTGGTTTCAGTAGAGAATGCCTTATTCGAGAGAGAATAAGAGATGATAATTTTGCAATGTAGTCAATAAACGGATGAAGTTATATCTCGTTATGCATTTCGGACATTTAGTGGTAAAATCAATTTCAGGACGCACGGTAGTTTTTCCGGCAGATAGGCATTTGGTGATATAACACGGTAAAAACTTTGATGACATAGAAACAGACAACTTGGATTCAACACGTGGTCCCCGGCGTACCACGACGTCGGGTAACACCACACAAGGGGTTCAAGAGAATAGGCAAGCTCCGCTTGTGATAACATGTTACCGAAAGAGTTCACCTCTTGATAACCCCGTGTTCAAATGGATTATGTTCCGCTCCGTGGGTCTCGTAGGTCACCCGGAGAGAACAGTCGTCTGCGAAAGCTTACGTATTAAATCAACCAGGATAACGGCTTATATAAGAAAGCTTGATAAGCAAGATATATTGCAATTCAAGAGCAACATCAATGTTCCACAACGCAGACTAAATTGAGTCCACTGCATTCGTGACCAAAAGGTGTTTTGTCCTATTAGATTTTAAATAATGGCGCGCTGAGCTGAATAGCTTTTTGATTAACTCGGTGGCACTCAGTCTGCCCCTTGACCTTCATTTGGGTAAGTCTTATCCCCATGCTTCCTGTAGTAAAGCCCTCTCCTTTGTGAGTACTGGTATCCATCAGGGATTTCTATCGAGTCCGATAATAGGGTCCACAGATTCGGAACCTCTATGGTGCAGCGCCAGTTCTGTCTCAAGTTGAGCTGGCCATGATGTGTTAACTGAAATAGTAAGTCCCCAAGTTCACATTTGGTTTCAAACACATCACAGCCGCCATTAATTACGATAATAGTGACAGTGGTACTTAGCGTTTGATAAGGCGGAAATATCCGTTGTTGTTCTGTGCAATGAGTGGGTAGAAGCTTATTATTCTGTAGCTACCAACCATTCACATGGTGACTGCAGAATTTTATGCAACAATACCTTTAAATCTGTGGATAATTAGGCAATATACAACCCTGCTTTTTACGAGTTAAAGTTTTCTTAATAGCTGGATGCGTACGTTCCCTCACACAAAATTGTTTTTGTAAGCCTGATGTTGAGGTTCACTAAAAACATCAGCACACTAGTTGCTAATGTACTTTAAAGACACTCAAATGATTGTAGCGGACAGTTGCACAACATACGTGCCAATTCGTCCTCAACGCGGGCTCTATGAAGAGACCTGGTCCATACAAGTTGCGCTTGTGTCGGTGGACTGAAGCAAGTAATTGGCGCACACCAGCTGCGTAAGGGGTTTCCGCCTCCATGATTTAACATATTATGCGAACGGCATGATCACGAGAAGCATCTTTATTGCTTTATTCTGCTGAGTAGTGTACAAGTGTAATATTAGTCCAGTTTCTCAGTGTGACGTTGGAAACACAAGAGAACTCAGCGGTTAGCGCAGCTTCAATAGCGTCAACGCAGTGTGTGAAAATTCGTAGCAATTCTTTCTCTTTGTTAGCGTCCTATTGTACCATTGCGTCCAAAACCTTGTCGCTCCGTACAGACACATAGGAAGTGTGCCACGAAATAGAATGAAGGCTCGAGTGGCTACACTATGTGCAGCCTTTGTTGATGCAGGAGCAAGAGTGAGTACTACTACATACCAGTAATCATAGATCAGTACAACGCCAGAAGATCGTGTATGCGCACGGCATGATTACTCGACAGGGTAGTTCAACCATACTTTTCGTGCTAAAACGCGACTAAAAGTATTCCGACATCACGGTTTGTTGTGAAAGGCATCATAAAGCACCCGCAAAGCTGCACTGTAGCCCAAATATCAAGATGACTCTAGTTAAAACATAAATAGACTTCAGGGTATTCCGTACGGTTATCTCGAGCGTGGGTGACGGAAGAGGTGCTGTGCAGGATTTTGCCTGCTGCTTCACTGAATTTCTTGTTCCACTGTGCTTGTTCCCTTCAGTTTGGAAACCATCTATTGTCGATTCGGCTCCAGAAAATAGCTACAAAATGTCGACAAGCAGAGGGTTGCACGCTTGATTGTTGAAAAACCAGCTCAATGTGTGTTCCCCGATAATGTGCGAGGCACTACTTTCCGCCTGCCTAATCAGTTGGATGGAGTCAGAAGCGAGCTACTGGGTAGCGAATGGTACGCGGGTTGTCTGCTTAAGGGTAATACCCAAACAACCATGGAAATCGGCAATGATGACCAACCTTGAACCGTTGAATGATAGACTCTGAGCCTCTCTTTCTGGCTACGGGCTATTACTCGTCAATGCGGATGCATCTAGCGGCAGACCACATGACCGGTAGCGTAGTGCTTTCTGTAAGGGTGCACCACTCAGTGGTTGCAGTGGGAGATAATGAGAATGATCTATCGTCAATCCTGCTGCAAGCGTGGACCAGTTCATGTGGTTAGTTTGCCCTCCTCATACCAATCAAGCTCCAGGACGGTAAACGGAGGCGCATCGATTCAGCTTCAGACCCATTGACACACAACAGATTCATCCACTAGGTGAAGCAGCGAGTCAGCCTGCGTACCAACATCTACGCTGGGCATTACTGCAATGACTTATGGATGTGGGCGCATTGGTCGGAGTACGCAGCGAACAAATGATGTGCAGTAAACAACCAGTTGGCGACAGTCTATGTTCGCTTCCGCCACTCGAGCTGTGAATCACATTCAATGTACCTGTACCCTGTCTTGACAAGGGACAAAAGCGACTCAAAGTGTCCGACCTCATATCGATACAAATGATTTGCATGACCAATGATGCGTGCTCAAATCCAGATTCCCGCGTTCTTTGCCTCTCAACTTCTGCTGATTGCTCACGTACACTCAGTCTGGAAACGTTTCAGGGCCACCCGAAAGTGTGTCCAGTTCGTGGACAACTACCTTCGGGCGTATAACGCAGTGGCCCCCTCTTGTGGTAGCGCTTCGTTGGTAGTTGGAAATGTCTAAAATTGCGCAACAACAACTAACCCTTTTTTGCTCCAATATATTAAAACAGCTAATCCCCAGCAAATCTTGAGAGTTTAATGCGAATACCACGAGGTTAAACTCAGTGAGAGGTCAGTCATTCGAAATGATCGTCCATCTCGCGGTGGCGGTGTTGGTCCCTACTATCGAGATTATTTGAAAAGTGAGGCACCTACCGAAAATTCCCTTGTTATTCCCGACGCACTATTTTGTCAACTTCCCCCAGCAGGCCGAGCTGTTGGTTCACAGAAGACGTGATGCTTGCCTCTTAGCAGTTATTTATAGGCATCCGAACTCATCAACAGACAGCGATAACATTCTGTTAAATGCCCTCCGATATGCTGTCTCACAAAAGTGCTCTCACTATCTTGTAATCAGTAAATTTAATGTTCCTTCAATAGCATCAATGTCCCCTAATGGGCCATCATTTAAATCGAAACTCCTCGAAGTCATGGATATGGCATTTTTGTATGACCATGTGCATCGACCAACCAGACACCGCGGTTCAAACAAGCCATCACTCCTGCACATAATCCTGACTAATGAAGAGTTGATGGTTGAGTCAGTAGCATACGATCCTCCATTGGGCCGTAGCCACCATACAGTCCTACCATTTGGTTACGTGTGCTATGCCAGTATTGTTGCTAACGAAAGAGTGATTCAACGAACTATTACAGGCTATCTTAAGCTACACAACTTAGCAGCAACCGTTGACTGGGACCTACAGAGGCAGAGCTCAGCGAATGACGCGTGGAATGAACTGAAAGACAAAATTAACTGGGTCATACAATCAGCATCGAAAGTTGCACTATTACGAGCATCGCGCCGGACCAATGCGTGGAACCGGAGCAGAACACGTAAATGGATCAACAGAAGAGATGAAGTCTGGAGGCAAATCTAGAGGCTAAGCTCAGGTGATATCCCATGGCAGAGTTACAAAGTCATCAGAAAATACTGCGCGTCGCTCATTAGAGTCGATAAGTATGAATGGCGGGAGAACATGAAGCTGAAATCTAGGAGTAACACCAAACAACTATACAGATTTGTGAATGGCAAAAGATGGGTTAAGCCCGGAATACCACCACTCAAGGCGGCCAGTGGCCTAACAACTACTGATGTGGATGCCGCGAACGCTCTACTCCTGCAGTTTGGCTCGGTAGCTACAAATACCATGGAACCTTCGCCCTATCAACTCCCAATAAATGTCATCAGCTTATCCAGCGTTACCTTTACTCCAGCAGCTGTTGCAAGCAGGTTACATTCTCTCCGTGAGTACAGTGCCCGTGGAATCGACATGCTCTGCCCAAAAGTACTGAAAACCCTTTCTCCCACAATAGCAACACCATTTGAAACCTTTCTCCAGCGTCTGCTTAACTACCATCCACTCCCATCTGAGTGAAAAATGGAATTATCACTCCAATATACAAGGGAGGTAATCGATCCGATCCTGCCATTTACCGACCTATTACACTCCTTCCTGTTTTATCAAAAGTGATGGAATCGGTAATTGCAGATGAACTGAAGCAATACTTTGAAGTCAACAAATAATTTCTAATGCCCAACATGGTCTCCGACGCAGACGATCTTGTCTCACCAATTTGCTGATTACTCGGGACTCCATCGCAATGAGGCTGGACCTTACCGTAGTGCAATTGTTTGTGTGCCTCAGCGATCCGTTGAGCTATGCTGAGTGGTACATTTTTTGCACTTTCAAAGACACTCATACCAAATTGGTCAATAGTTAGAGGCCAGACAAACTCAGTCTCCTGGCCCTCCAGGTTGAGGGTTAGAATGAGAGTGGCTCCTTATTCCTTAAAACGGACTCCTTGTAGCCCAAGCTCAAATCCGCTGCCTTGCGGTCAGCTTTTTGAACCAAAGGCTTCTAGGCCTGGGCAACCTGAGAGTATCCTACCCACGCAATACAATGAATTTCTCTTTAAACAGTTTCTTGATGCTCTAGCCACCGCAGAGGATAATCAACGATGCCCTATCTGCTGCATCGAATAGGATGAATAGGGGTTTGGATGCTACCTCTCAAGCCTTTCCATCTTCACATTCCCCCTCTTACGCTTTGTCTATCCTACCTTCCCGTTCCAGCTTCACTTTTATCCCCCAGTTTAAACCCCCCCCCCAATTCCTGGCCCACCCACACCTTGCTTTGCTAGGTTTTTACCTTCTAGTTTCAACTCACGTGGGAACGCGGAGCGTCATTCTTACCCTGTCGACAAGCCCATGCCCAACCAAACGGCCAAACCCAGTTCATCGACTTCCATTTGGAGCCCTCGATCCTCCTTCAGATTGGCATGCCACAATCTACGCACATTGCTACAGATCGGTCAACAGGCAGTACTTGCCCGAACATTAGAGACACTCTCGATCGATATCTGCTGCTTATCGGAGACCCGCCTGCAAGACTGGAGCTCTGTGATCACTCTGCCATCCCCTTCAGGTGACACGAGCAGCAATTTCTCATTGCGCCTATCCGGTGGCGATGCAGCTTCGAGCACCGGCTAAGCTGGTGTTGGTATTGTCCTGAGTCCCCGGGCTGAAGCTGCTCTGGTTGACTGGATACTAATCAATAGCCGGTTGTGTGCGGTCCGATTAGCTGGCTCGTTCAAAGCTTCGAAGTCGCGGGGGACTAATAGGTCTCTATTCATCATCGCTGCCTACGCGACCATAAATTATAGGGATGCTTCGGTAAAAAGCGACTATCGCCAACTGACCCAGCTGCTGCGCCACAGAAGAAGCACGGACACTGTAGTGCTGGCTGTGGAGCTGAACGCTCAAGTTGGAAAATTATCCACTATGAACTGCATCTGGGCGGCCAACTTGTTGTAGGCTCCAGTGATGATAACCGTGAGCTGCTACTTCGTTTGTGTGAAGATGCTCGCTTATTTCTTGCGAGCACTAATTTCAGACACAGCACACGCCGGAGGGTGACTTGGCGCCCACCAGCCTCGAACCAGCTATGGACGCAAATCGATCACATTGCTATCAGTTACCGCTGGAGAGGCTGCGTCCAGAACTGTCGCTCGATTTGGAGCACAGATGTGGACACCGACCATGCACTCGTATCTGTTGACCTGCGAATGTGTTTTGGCGGAAGCCCAAGACGACGTTGTGACCGCATTGACACCAGCCAACTGCCGAAACCAGCTGTTCTGAATGCCAATCAAAGTACGCTGTCATGCGAGTTGGATAAACGCTCACTGGATGCAGTTGAAGCTCACTGGTCTCATATTCACCAGTCCTTACTAGCAGTAGGCAAATACTCATGTGGTAAGTCTAGTAGTCAACATATACTTTGGGTCTCTTCGCTGTCTCTGGAAGTTATCGATGCTCGCCGGCATATCTCCGCTGGGAGCGAACACAATGAAACTCGCAAAGCGCTTCGGGCAATACTCCGTGCTAGGCTGAAGAGAGACCGCGAATCCTGTTGGTCACGTCGTGCATCAGAGATAGAAATAGTCGTTGCCCTTGGTAACCATCCTAACTTATTCTGGCTGATACGGGAAACGGGCAGCGGAAGACCTGGGGTTAGTGAAACTATACGTGATGAGAGTGGACAACCCATCTACAACTTGTCAAAACGCTTGGAGCTTTGGGATGAGCAATTTGAAAGGCAATTAAAATTGATTGGAATTGTTAGCTTTCTCGACGGCTACTGATCGCCCTGCTTCGTGGGCTGTCCCTTTGGATCCATCCTCTCGCTCAGAAGTCGAGCGTGAGACCAGACTGTTGAAGTAAAATAAAGACGCGGGACCAGACGATCTATCTCCAGTCCTCTCAAACTCGGAGGACCTGTCTTGTGGATGATTTATACGAGTTACTAATGAAACTATGGGAGCAGAAAACTGTCTCAACCGACTGGAGCCACTCCGTCATAGTCACAATTTGCTTGAGAGGCTCACGATCGGAATGCGGCAACCATAGAGGAATCAGTCTGATCTCCATCGCCTCCAAATTCTTTGCCTCTGTCATCCTTCAAGACTAACTGGCCCTGGTGAAAGCCAAATATGTGAAGAGCCAGCCGGGTTTCGTCGAGGTCGTGGCTGCATTGACCACATCATCACTTCGCGTCAGTTGTTAGAGCACCGTCACATATAATGGCGGCCCACCGTTGTCGTGTTCCTCAATGTCACAGGTGCATTCGATTCGGTGGATTGACCTGCACTTTGGGACTGTCTACCCAGGACAGGTGTACCTGAGAAACATGTAAATATTATCCGGTTATTATGCACGCGTATCTCAGGCAGAGTGAGGAATTAGGGCAAGCTGCGGTAGCCCTTTAATATCTACAGCCGTTTGAAACAAGGATGTCCGCTGTCACCTTTCCTCTTCAACTTCGCTATTGACGAAGTCATGGAAATCGCGTTCATAGGACACGAGTTAGAAGGTGTGGATCTGCTCCCAGGATAATGACTTCTTGACTTAGAGTAGGCTGATGATATTGCCCTAATCTGTGCCAGCTCCCAGACGTGACAAACGGCACTGGACAGATTAGCACTGGCTCTCCGTCACTTCGGGCTTTGCTTTGCACCCTCGAAGTGCAAAGCGTTCCTCCAAGCTTGGCCTGGACCTTCCTCTACGCTGATCCTTGGTGAGGATCAGCTAGAAGTCGTTCAAAAATTCAACTACCTGGGAAGTTGTATCAGCGCCCGTGCGATTGAAGATGAGATTACGAACCGTATAGTAAAAGCTCGAGATGCTATTGATAACCCTCGCCGCTTATGGCGCCGGCGTGACATCATTCTCACCCTGAAGGGTAGAGCGTGCAATGCAGCGGTTCATACGACCCTACCGTCCCCTTAGATCAGCGGATATAAAGAGGCTAGTTACGTTCAACCAACGGTGCCTTCGCAATTTAGCTCACATCTGGTGGGAACACAGCGTGAGCAATGAGCTTGTTCGACGCCCTGTTTGCGGCACAGGAAAAGGAAATGAACCGCTCAGCATCGTTATTTCACCCATTAGGCTCCGATGGCTCGGCCACGTGTTACGCATGCCAGCCCACCGACTCCCGCGATATGCGTTGTTCGCGCTCCGTGGGTGTGGATGGAAGAAGAGGAGGGGTGGTCAAGCGATGACTTGGTCGAGAGGAATGAAGGCATTCACTTCAGAGTTGGCCTCGGTGGGAACGTCTCGACTCCCTGGTTGGGGTCCGAAAGACGATGAACACGTTTAGCTGGATACACTTGTTGATATGGCTAGGAGCCGACCTCAGTTGTGTTCGTGCTGTGAGTTTCTTTGTCCCACCCTTTCCCCCTTAGCATCCGCCTCCAACCACGATCTCATTACATAGCAGTTCATAATTTTGCATGGGAAATTGTCCTTTTTACGCTGCATAGTAGCCGGCAGGTAGCTTATCGGAACGATGATCTTCCATTACCGGTAGCTCAGCCGTCAAGCATCTGTTGCATTTTATTCCCTTTTTCTTTCAGGTATTTCGGCACGGTAGCTGAGGTGTTTCCCAACTCTAGCTAATGTGTAAAGTGTGTGTGTGGGACTCATGGACCAGGGCGGCTAATGTACGAGTCCCCATAGATGTGATTTACTTGGATTTTTCCAAAGCATTCGACATGGTCAATCACATCTTTCTCCTTCAAAAGCTTGCTGCGTACGATATTAACGGTTCCCTTCTCACTTGGTTAGAAGACTACTTACACAACGCAGCAATCAAGATAAGAGTAGCCGACACTCACTCTGCAAGCCTGTGTGTCTCCAGTGGTATACCACAAGGATCCGTTCTCGGCCCTCTACTGGTTTTAGTCTACACCAATGAGGTTCCAGCAGACATTCTATCTCCGATGCAAATATTTGCACACGATGCTAAAATATCGAGAGCAAATGGCTCAGCATCCGACCGTGTCTACCTCCAAGAAGATCTGACTCAGATTAACAAATGGGCAGAAAGGAACCAGCTCCCACTGAACTCTGCAAAGCGCCATCTGCTGACGGTGTGCAGCAGCTTCGTCAACACGTATCTCTTGGGGCAACACTTCCCGCAACAGGTGACTAGTGAACGAGACTTAGGTATAATCGTGCAAGGCAGTCTTGAAAATGTACTCCAATATCCGAAAGCAGAAAGTGTGGGGAACTTGAACTTGAGATTTTTGAGGCGAGCTTTCGGCACCTTTGAGCGACGGTTAGTACCAATTTTGAATACGCAATTCAGGTTTGGGGTCCATGGTTAAAACGAGACATTCGTCTATTGGAACAACCCCAAAGAAGAGCCACAAAGGCAAAGCGTGGACTATCCGGTCTAAGTTAGGAACTGCGTCTTCGTGTACTGGGTGTGTTCTCATTAGAATACCGACGGCTTCACCGAGATCTTGCTCTCACATACCTGATACTAACTGAAAGCGAGCATTCATGTACATCACTGTTGACTCTAGCTCCTTACACGAACAAATCCGAGGCAACCACCTGAAACTAATGACGCAACACTCCAGGCTGAATTGTAGAAAGTATTTTTACGCACTTAGGATCTGTTCTCACTGGAATGCATTACCAAGATATGTGGTGAACCTACCAGACATGACGACATTCGAAAGACTATTAGACTTTCATCTTAGTGATAAACGCTACAAAACAGTCTGGTAAAGTGTAGCAGTTTAACCACTGATACTTCACGTTCCCCGCTGGAGCATTTTGATTTTAAGTTGCTTTAGCAAATCCATCCTGTGGATCTTGTAAAGTTATGCTTTAAATCCCATCATACGCTATTGTGCTGTTGAACTATTTGATGCATTTACTTCGTACTGCCTCAGCAGCGCAGTAACCTTTAACTTAAGTTATGCCAAACGGGTAACAGATGCAACCAAACATACAACGAAGGAAAATAATTGCTAGACGGAAGGAGGTGGGTGTTGCAATCGAATATCATTCTTTTATTGTGCTTTTTAATCGTATAACAGCACTGGTCTGACGAATCTTTGGCTTGCTAAGAAAAAGTTACTGGTACCACACCTGTAGGAACAACGTCTGCCACAAGCTATTCGAATGAAATAAGATTCGGCTGGACTAGTACATTCAAAGATACTACAAATACCTTGCGTGTCATTCGTGACTCGTATTTTGGTGACCGCTAGGTTGGAACTAATTGCAACCAGATTGTAGCTGCATTTGGTGGTGAGCCGTCAATATGGACTGCTCGACTACCGTATGCTTTACAAATGACCTAGTGCGCATAATCACCTCCGAATTTAGAATCAGCATTAATGCAAAAGGCATAGTAACTACTAATAGGTTGTTCTACCATAGGTCTCACTTAAATTTGGACGTAGTATGCCATTCATATTAGATACTACCATACTTACTAATATAGACCGAAGAAGATGCCATCTGGTCTCTTTCTTGAAATTCCATCTAGGCATGACCTAACGGGCCGATATCGGTTATTAGATATCATCTGTAACAGTATCCAGGACACTAACATTTTGCGAAAGTTGATGAAACTTTGGCTCATTTATTCTTCACCTGCTACTGAATGCCTACTTGTCTACCAGTTGGCTACAGTAGACAAAATTAATAGATCTGGCATATACACACAACCGGCTCTCACCATAGAGTTACAGCGTCGTGACGGTATGTGGTGCATTTGGTGGGTGCAACCACCGGTTCGTTGGTGACCCCATAATGATGTAAGTTACCGGATGCACATACGACGCTGTTGACTGAAGCCCAGCCGCAGTATCAGAGTAGGAGGTAATTATGTATATCTAAGCAGACAACACAGCCATAAGGATCACCACCGGAATTGCCTTTCGCTTCTGATCTACTGATGCTGGATGGGTCCGCTTGACGCGTTTGTTTACGTCTTCGCATTGGTTGTCCTTGGGACTGGGCTTGAGGCACTAGGTCCGCCGTATTTCATAGAATAAGGTCCATCATGTTTGGAAATGCCTGCTCAGTAATGCGGGTAATTTTATCACGTATTGGTAACCGATCCGAAACGGACGAAACAGTGCAAATGAGTAGGTATTGTTATTTTATTAACAAGATACAATCACTGTAAAAACCATTGACACTCCTCTGTATGCGATAAGGCTTGGTTCAGTTCCCACGAAAAGATGAAGTGTGATGTATTGGGTTCCGAGAAGTTTTGTAGCGTTATTTCATTTTTACTGCAGAGGAGCACAGATTCCCTGTCAGGGAGTAATTGAACGAACATCAATTATCTTTATGTCCATTTTGTGTACCTATTTAAGAGATCATAGTGGTTATTTACAATTAATTACAATTGTACTAACAGGTAACTACGGCATTTGTTTTATGAGCTCTGTTACACTTTATCGCTAATGATACATGGTCACTTTCACATGTATTCTCTATTCATTCTGAATGCAGGTATTTACTTCCGCATCAAGTCTTGCGTCGTTGTTCTAGCCGTTCTACCCCGTAAAGAACACTTATGTAGCCTTATAAAATGTAGCGACAGTCGAGTCGCAGATCGAGGTAGTTATCATCGCACTGATTTGCTGATGCCTGAACAGACACGAATAGCGCAGTTGTGACGATTTCAATAAAGATAATTTATGTGGATAACTTTCTGCATTGTTTGACCCGACAGTTATATTACTGCTATTTCGTGCGCGATAACAGCTATTATTTGGATGCAGTCTTTGAAAACTGGATGAATAAATATGCATGTTTACGGGCCAGCATAGTATACCTTAGTGCTGTCTGGTACTCTTCAAAATGCTGGTATTGCATGTCTTCATTGCACTAGCAGCATCGAGTGGCCCGAGTTCGCTTCACTCGCCCTAAATGATAGGTGCTTTGAGTAGCTGTTCTTATCACTGAAAAATCTGTATCCCAATCGCGTTTCCCTGTCAGTAGATAAAACCACTGAGGACACATGTGTCATCCCTACTTTTATTCTGGAATGTACGAGGAATCCCGAAGGATATCTGCAGTTATAAACGCAAATTACGTTACACTATGAAACAAATCAGTTGAGTTCATAATACCATTCGGTCTCGTGTCTACTGTGAAGCATTTGCGCATATAACGCTTATGCCTCAAGAGCAATAATGTGGCCACAGCCAGGCCTATTAGTAAATCAAAGGAACTATCTATTCGTGATCAAATTGTAATTAAGTGTTTGAGAAACATTTGCGTCGTTCACGTACATTCTATTTAAAAGTTGGTCATTAACCGTAACTTTTATTCGCTTTACGTAAAACCGTCTTCGGATGAGCCGTCAGCTGAGACGTGTGCGACCCTGTGTCATCTCACAACAATCAGCGGAAAACATCGCTGTCAACTTCACCGTCATGAACATGAAGGAAGCACGGCAGGCAGAGCTAGTAACACGTAATTGCAGCGGGGGTGCTCATCGTTTGGTACATGATACCGAGGGTGTTGACTTTGACAAAATGTCAACAGCCATGACGCCAGTAGCCGGTAGTTAATGTATTACCACTATCAATGTATGAGATTGTCCATGGTAAAACAGGAGAATAGGTCTTGTTGAACGACCATGAATAACATCTTATGATTGAACTGCTTAAGTTTGCACAACTGATTTGTATCCCTTGGCCAATACAAATTGTCTCACTGAATAAATCAGATACAAATTATAACATCCTACGCTTGATATGCAGATATTGACCTTCCCAATGCGACGGTAGTACTTGACAACATATGGAGTTGAAGTAACCTCAAAATTTGGACAAAATTTACTTGTACTATAAGGAATTTGCTGCACTTGAGAAGGTGTATGAGTTTCACTGGCGTGGCCTATCAATTGGCCGAAAGTTTTCAAAGACTAATCGGCAGTCTATGGTCAGACGGCCATGCATGCACGTGCTACACAAAGGTGCTTGATTCCTAGTCTGGTCCCAGATACCATGTCCAGTTGCTACCTCGCAGTCACCAACATGTCCCCATGCTTCTCCACATGACTACTGTCCAGTTAAACACATTATATCATGGCAAGTGTAGCTGGGTAGCCACAAGTCCAGCACTAATTTGTGTGCTTTGTAATTCCCAAAGCAAGAAACGCATCCATATGCTGCCCAAGCACACACACGTCCGCCCGCCCGCCCACACCCACACAACTCGTCTTTTCCATCTCATGTGGCTCAAATTCCGTGGACGTCAAGATGAACCAGAAATCACCCACTCTTCAGTCCCCAAACGATCACAACATAAATAATGCGACTCAATTACGTAAAGTATCGTTTCTTTTATGTGTGCCTGTGTGCGTGCAGATGTGGTTTGGCTTGGGAAGCAAAGCCCCCGATTTTTGTCACACAGGCGTGATTTACGTCTAATTGTTGTCTTGGGTGAATTAGGTCCGCCTCACCTGGACGCCGCAGTACACCGAAGGGCATACATGAGAAGGCGAGGCAAAAATGCATGTAAAGAGACGATTACGGACCGTGGTGTAAATCACCTAGACCGGTCGAAAAGGAAAAATTGGAGGGAAGCATGCAGTCAGCTTGACAAAGTCCGTGATTCAGCGGCCACGCCAAGAATTGACACCCATTTGTAGCAAGTTGGTAGGTGCGGAGGTTGCTAGAATTTTTAATGAGTGATGTAAACAATTTGTTTGTTGCGTTCAGTAGAATTAATCCACTTCAGGAATCTTCAGTTCAGCAAATGTGCTTTTAGGCAAGGAAAACTTCCTGATGCATGATCAGGAACTAAGAAAAAATGGCTAACGTTGAGGCCGCACATACAGAAAATAAAGCACCTTTTATTTTGTATTAGAACGCCAAATTTTGAAATTATCTACGTGATGTTAACCGTCACGTAAACGACAACTCATGGACCACGGTTTCGCACTTTTTCACCGTTTTTGCGCCGGGACCCCGGTGACCATGAAACCTCCCCTGGATGTGGTTTAGTATCAAATGTGGGTGGCTTGATTTGCCTTCAATGATGCACATAAATAGTTTTGTCCCATTCACCCAAAAACAAGTAATACATCATGCGAAACCTGCTGGTGTTTGAACAAATGTTTAGTTTATATGAAAGCCCAATTAGAGAAGAGAACTCTTTTCAGTAATTCTCCTCAGGCCATTAGAAGTATAGGAAAGAAATACGCAACACAGTATGCTAATGTAAGCTGGGTCAGCGGGTTCCATTGCTTGAACGAGATTAGAAAATTGGATGGAAAGGTAGGCCAATTAACATAACTATCCTGGTATGAAGTAGCTGACTTCATTTACTATCACGTTTGTTCCAAAATGCAAAACGTAGGGTTGGAATTTAGAAAAGTGCTCCACCTTTCTAAATATGTAAAGAAGTTTCCAACTATAATATTATTTTTTGCGTGAGCAATTCCTTCACAAGGTTGTAGTGAGGCATCCTTCATGCATCTGTATAATGACAAATTACAGATAGTTGCTAACTGAAAGAAGTGGTAAGAAAGTCGAAAAATGAAATCGCGTCACCTGCCGCAGGAGGCTTGGTGCATACCCATGAGGTACGCTTGCTTGCAGGCATGGATATAGAACATGCATATCCAACGTTACCGTGTCAAACGGGCGTGATAAGAACAAGAACTGCCTAGAAAGATGCATGCTAGGCGCAAACTACTCAACTCAAATTAATGCTCTATGAGAATTAAATCTCGTTTGATGATCCAAAGCTTCAGGGAACGATGGATGGGGGAAGTGACAGATTCGGTTGGTCGTGAGGAGCGTCTTGTCCCTTGTAACCAGTTTTACATTTGCCTAGACACCTGCTGAATTCAAGCTTTCATCTGCTAGCCAGCGATTTACAATATATGATTGGCTGCATCCGATTCCGGATCTATCTGCAACTGAAGACTCCATAGGATAGCCGCAGCCTTGCATTGGCCCACACACAGCTCCATCTACACACCCCATATACAGTGTAAACCCGAATGAATATGACCGGGAGGCATGTTCCACCAATGGAGCCGACGCACACTCCTTCAACATGCTCAGCAGCAGTATTCCTGTCTATCCGCGTTGGGAATCATGTGTACCAGAGCTACACAAGTTGGTGTCTGTGCAGTAGTTCGATCCACAATATATGAAACCACTTTTTAAACCTAGCAGGGTCACGACGACCGTGCACCCCGTCTCCTCCAATAACGACCAAGTCGCCTGGAGCAGTGTATTCGAGGCGTAAGGTACTAGACAGGTAGGCCCCTTGTCGACATGCACATCAAGCGCAGCGACACCGGGCATGTCAGGCAACGGCCAATCAGGTGAGATGACAATATCAAATAAAATAAACCGAGTGAAGCATACGGATATGCCGACATAACTCTTCGCTAAATAAGCATACGAAATAAATGGGTTATCAACATTTCCGCCATAACTTCAAGCTGACAGGATAAGATATCAAAAATACATGAAACAAACAAGAAAATATTACCAAGTTAACCACCATTCGATTAAGCGACGTTTGCAAATATAAGATTATTCAGGTGTACCTTAAAATGAGGTGACAAAATAAGCATTAAGCAAGGATAACAAACTAGTCATCTGAAATAATGAAACGCAGCACACAAGCACACGGCTAGTAAATAGAATGGAAGCGCATGTAGCGTACCTACCAACACTGCGCTGGTTCTGCTTACGTACTAAGCAGCATCCGTCATGGTTTCGATACTGGTACCGAGTGGCCTGGCTCGTGGCTCACTAGGTCTGCTGACTCAGACATTCGCGACTGCATGTGCTACAGCACCAAGCTCTCAGCGCTTGTCGCTTACGCAGCTGCCATTTCTTCTCCTCATACACGAAGGCATTCTGCACCTCGGAAAATGCCTTCGTGATCAGATCGCGCCATGCACGTGGATAAATCGTCTTTGATTCCCAACACCTGAAATCGACATTAGAACAGGATAGGCTCAATTTGATCATGTCTTGGTAAGGAAGCTTCGATTTCCTCACATATCGCTTCCCCACATTTAGCTAACCATAAAACAGCTGCTTCGGTATCCGCGTCGAATCCATACGATACACATGCTCGAACCACCTCAAGAGTCTCAGCAAAAGTATGCGGTCCACTGCATACATCGCCCTTCGGAGCAGCACCTCCATATCTGCAACTCTGTAGCCACGACCGACGCGCAGAATGCGTCGCAGACACTGCTGATGAGACCGATCGAGATATATCACGTCTCGCAGGCATATCGTCCACGTATCGCAGCCGTATAGAAGAACGGATAGCACTGTGGATTTGTACACCATCAGCTTCGTGCCGACGGGAAGCTGGTAGCTGTTCCATACTCGGTACTCAAGCTTCCCGAATGCCATCGATGCCTGCGATACGCGGATACGAAGTTAACTGTGTACTTGCTGGTCAGTCATACTCATGGTTTACCAACAGCACTGAACTGAGCTGAAACAACCGGGTAAGCTTTAAGTATCGTAGTTCATTTAGGAAAGAGACATTAGAACTTAGCTCACTTAAAAGGAAAGCAAAAGATTAAAAGCGAGAATATACTCCTCTAGCAAGTCGTTATTATTCCTAATGCGAAAGGTCTAGTTGAATGTGGTGCCTTTATCCTACTTTGATTCATTGGAAGCTTATATTCAGTACACCGGTGCGCCCATCATAACTGTGTATTAACATTACCTTTGATACAAATATGGGCACATCGAGACCTTATTGCTCAGGTGCGCGGCAGTTGTGCCTCACGTGTACGTTCGTCTAACAACGCGAGGTCCAACTTTTACCACAGTAGAATCTGTACGTAATGGGTACTTCAGTGCTACAGCTAAACATCGGTCAGTACAGAGCCCACATGCATCCAGTTTTCCACGAAATATTTGACCTCAAACACAGACAAGGAGGTATCGATCGTTCACATGTTGATAGTCTGCGCCTCGTCGCAGAGAAATATGCAGCGCCGCGGAATTTTGGGGAGACAGAGTCGCGATTGTGTGCCCCGGTACATCGTGTGAGATCCGATTGGATCTCCGGACTGCCGTTAACATTTCTCGGGGTTTTCTCAGAGCGTTCAATGTGCGGCAATTTATAGTGCGTCAATGAAAATCGGTAGACATTTCCTGGACCAGCTGTAGAGTTCTTGCACCGTAACGAAGGGTGTTCAGCAACCCACAATCAATACGACGCTCCGCACCAACACCGTAAGCACAAGCCGCACCAGACGCACACGACAACGTTCCACGAAGATATATAGGAAACAGCACAGAAGTTATTTTGAAGTTCATGTTGTGTGGACAGATTGCGACACGTAATCTCTGTTTTGGCAGGGATTCCCATTGAAGTGAACAGTGGTCATTCGACCACGAGGACCGTAGCTGTGGCGGATGAAAATTTGTTGTTGCCTGTCCGAAAACACCGCAGACCATTACCTGTTTCGGGCTTGTATGCTCTCATCAGGTGCAGGTGGCAAGCATCGAACCCGGGACCATTGGGATGTTGGTTGTGACCGCTACCCCTAAGGCACCAGATCACGACGGGCAACGCTTTGCACAACGGTTACTGCTGGATTTTGAGGTCATTTTCTAGTACACAGAAACAACTGTAGTCATCCGTGGTCTGTCCACTCAGCTGCACCCTCACCCGTATGCCACTGTGCAGACATTCAATCAAGCTTACAACCTTACGCGGACAACCAGACTTGCCCAACAGCAGACACTATGCCTCGCGGTTCACCGTACAAAATGCTTTGCTGAAATCAACAAACAGCGAGTACAATGGCTGGTGTCCCTCTCTGCACTTCTCCTGCAGTTGATAAGCCACAAACACCATATCGATAATGCTGCGACCTCAACGGAACCCACACTGCTCTTCCGCCACGTTCAGTTCAACAACCTGAGTGCTGAGGTGGTTGAGCAGGATTCGGGCAATCACACTGCCCACACAACTCAGCAAGTTAATACCGTGATAATCCGTGGCACATTACTTGCTTCCTATGTTCTTGTACAGTTAGAGCACAAGTGTATCCTTCAACTCAGTAGGCACTTCCTCCACAATCCATACGCGTCGCACCAAATGGTGCAGCGCATTCACCAGCTCGGTTCCGGCGTGTTTCAGTAATTAAGGTGGGATCCCGTCGACGCCGGCACACTTTCCGTTTTGTAACTGTGCAAGTGTTCCCTGTTTCTCATCCGGTGTCGTGTGTCCGTCAGACGCACCTGCCCCTCGTGCTGCTCCAGGCCGTTCAATATAGGTCAGCTAGTCTCTGAACGGTTGTTCACAAGACTGTGAAGTGAGTTCGCCAGATCTGCATTATGTCTGCACTCTGTGTGCAGGCGGCTCATGGACTATCACCGAGCGGCGTTCTCAGTGGCTGCAACCTCCGTCACCCATGTGGCTACGGTTGAGATGCATGTTGATAAGGTGTCTACCTGTCTATTACCCACTACCTCGTCCATACTGGCTCCAGGAGACAGTTGGTTGTGGCTGGATGGGACGGGGTGCACAGTCCTTGGGACCGTGTTATGCTCGAAGAGTGGTTCCATGCACTCAGTGTGGAGTGGACTACGGTCCAGCCACCGCCTTGTATGCCACTTGATTCTCAAATACAGTGTGCTTGTTTCTGCCTGTGAAGGAGTGTGGGCCGGCTCCGTTGATGAATGTGGCCCCCCATCCACATGCTTCCCTGTCATATTGCTTCGGGTTTACACTGGATATGGGGTGTGTGCGCAAGCTAATCGTGGTCCCTCTGTAGGCGCAGGCGTCGTGTGGCTGGCCACGTTGACAGGCAAATCCGAAACCGGATGCCGCCAACCATGGTAGTTCAGGCAGTGAGAGAGCCTATGGCGCGCTGAAGCTGGTGGTGGCTAGATCCAGACAAATGGTCTACCCACTTCTGCTACTGTTGTGCCATGGTCTCATGTCCTAGACGTCTCCTAGTAGCGACCGCTGGGTGGGTTTGGGTTGCACCCTTATTCTAGCTAAGAGTAAGGACAAACACCAATCCGCGTTAGTCAGTGAACTGACCATGTGCTTGACCCGCTGCCTTTCGAGTGCATATTTGTCGAAGGCTTTGCCTGCGGACCCGAGTCGATCTGCTGTCAGGTATCAGCGCCCTGCCGGTATTTTAGTCCAAACCGCATCCTACTTGGGGTTACGAAGAGGTCTCTGTCTCTCTTCCCATAAAACCTAGCCATGGGAGACTACAGGTATATAGGTTATATGCTCACACATTTCGATTGTCATAGAGCATGGGCGCCACGCATTGTTTCTGACAGCGGGAGGGCACATGCAATTGCTTGATGGTTTGCTACCACCAGCGTCAAGTCAAGCAGCTAATGGTCAAATCGGTGCAAACCCGCCAAAATCCTCCTGCGTCTGACCGGGGTCGCCGGTGCGCAAAGTGGTTGGCGACATCCCGTTCCGGATCAGCCAGTTACTGTGGCCTCCAACGGACAGCTACAGGGCGCCTGCACTTACAGAAGTACCATGGGTGGCTTGCGCTGCACTACCCATAGCTGCCTCCACACACCACATGTTCAGTGTAAACTAGTAGGAACGCGACCGGGAGATATGTGGATAGGAGCCACGTTCCATTAAAGGAGCCCGCCCACACTCGTTCAGCAAACACATTAGCAGCATTCCTGTGTATCTAATTTGTTATTCATGCGCACTAGACGTACACAAGGCAGTGGATGGCCGTAGTCCATTCCACACTGAGTGGAGCCACTCCTTGAGCCTAGCATGGTCACGAGAACCATACACCGCGTCTCACCAACATCCACTATGTGTTTCCAGGAGTCAGCATGATCGAGGTAGAAGCTTTTCAACTTGGATGGACATTGTTATCATTCACATCAAGCTCAGCCACACCGGGAATGTCAAGCAAAAGCCAACATCTAAAATGTAAGAAACAACACTTAGGCGCACACACACACTTCAACTCCAGTGATGAGTTAACACACGAACCACATCAACCGCCCTTTTGGTCTGAAATAGTAAATTGAATCGGAAGCAGTGTACTTACCAAGCGTTGCGCTGATGTTGCTTACCCACTCGACTGACTCGTCGCCTCTTCGATGTTGGCCCAAGTTTGGGACGCTGACGGCTTACTAAGCCAGCTTGGCTCAGTCACTCGAGACCGCAAATGCTACAGCACAATACGTTCGAAGGGAATGGGCTATCCACCATCAGCATCTGTCGCTTCCTCAATCGGTTTTCCTTTTCCTAATGTAGTGTCTTTTTCTTATGCACCCGGGCAAGGGCCCTCTTGATATGCTCTCGCCATTGGCGCCGATCGACTGCCATCACTTCTCAACACCTGAATTCCCCATTAGTTCATTATACGCTCCCCTTGTTCATATCTTAGTAACGTAAGTTCGGTTTCCCATGTGCCGCTTCCCTGCACGCAGTTGTCCATGAAGCAGCTGTTTCGGTATCCGGGTCGAATTCATGCATAAAACATGGCTGGGCCACCTCAGATGCCTCAGCAGAAGTATGAAACCCACAGCATAGATACTAATGCGGCGGAGAACATCCATATCATCCACTCGGTCATCCCAGACGATGAAGAGAATAGGAAGTCTTTTTTTGTTCGTCGCAATCAGCCGACAATTCAGATATGTCGACCAGCTATCCGGAAAAGCACCAGACGGACGTTTTGCCCTATTGGGGCTCATCAGTGGTGCGCGTCCTTCGGTGCTTTTCCGAATATCTGGTCGACATATCTGAATTGTCGGCTGATTGCGACGAACAAAAATACTCACCAAAATCCTTCCACTCATAAGTAATACCAATTCGCCCGTACGGATTCCACAAAATGCTATGTCGATTCATAGCTGCCGTAACCGGGAAGTCCTGACGCCGGAAGGCCGACCGCTGTCATCTGCATGGCAGGTGCCTGCGTGGCAGTGGAGGATGCGTCGGGCTATTTCGCATTTAGCTAACAATTCCTGATAGTCAGATACCGTCCTCCATGGCGCAGTTACATAAGCTGCGGGCTAGTTGGCAAGAGCCACTAGCAGTCATGGGTTCGATCCTCCGCAGAGGACCGAAGGATGCGCACCACTGATGAGCCCCAATAGGCCGAAACGGCCGTCTGGTGCTTTTCCGG
The DNA here is from genome assembly GCA_944474145.2 of Dicrocoelium dendriticum. Lineage (NCBI taxonomy): Eukaryota > Metazoa > Platyhelminthes > Trematoda > Plagiorchiida > Dicrocoeliidae > Dicrocoelium > Dicrocoelium dendriticum. The sequence goes on along the minus strand of CALYDF020002742.1, from coordinate 1,820 downwards.
ATAGCTGGTCGACATATCTGTATTGTCGGCTGATTGCGACGAACAAAAATACTCACCAAAATCCTTCCATTCATAAGAATAGGAAATCGTTCAAAATAACGGTCATCCTTCCTATGACACGTATAGCTTTCACTGCCGTAGAGGAAAAAGGACAGAAGCATCGCTTTGTGTACCATCAGCTTCGTCCCAATGGTCAGCAGTTAACCGTTACACACTCGATTGTCTAGCTTTCAAAATGCAGCAGCCGCCTTCGAAACACGGATGCGCAACTCTTCCATTATCTGAAAATCACTCGGAAGCACATTCCCCAGTTAAAATATGTCGAAGTGGCTTCCAAAACGTCCTTATAAATCTGTACTTGGAGCAGGCAAACGGGATCCAGTTCTGGGGAAGACAAGTGTATCCGTATTCTCGTGACTAATTTATATATATATATATATATATATATATATATATATATATATATATATATATATATACATTGGTGGTAAATCTACGAAGAAACTTGCTAACAAAGCCAGATATTTCTTCTTGGGACTTAGCAATTGACTGCTACCTAGCTGGACAGATTTCATCTTACAGCACACAGCATCATATGGGAACAGAAATCCAGTGCAGCCACCTTATATCATTCGACTGCATACAAGACTCTTAGTTTATTAATGAAGCAGAATAAAATCAAATTTTATTCCGCGAAAACAATAACCAGCTACTGTTTAATTGTCGTCAAAAATGATTTCCCAAGTGGTGTTTGCTTTGAGGAACGGGAATTCCCGTATATTGCAACAGGACTGTGTCCCTAAGAGGTCTTTCTGCTAGGCTATAAGCGCTTAGCTTCCAGCCCATAAGCTAACCTCATTTTCTTCCGTCTGGTTTGGTAGAAGCGCATCGAGCACCATTTGTTTGGTTTGTACAATAGATTTTGCAGAATCAAAATAATCACGGCTATTTAACCCGGGCTAGTTGTTGCAGTCTTCACTTCAAACAGTTGCAAGGTTTACAAACAATTACCAGTCACTAGAGTATACTATCGAGAAACGGGACTTCGAAATAGTTCCACAAGTTTTATTTTCTCAGGCTGCGTTTGCCTATTGATTTACAGATGACGACTTAGTGGACTGCCGATATTCTCCATGTTACAGCGTATAAATTGTGATAACTGTATTGATTCTTCATGAAATCTAAAGTGGCAGTCAATTCAATCACGCATTTAAACAATTTAATATAACCATCGACACATTTTGTGGTAGCGATGTACGGACCTGATTTAAATACCCCATGAAGCAACTACGAATATTATAACTGTACTACTAGATATTTAGTATGGTTAAAAGATTGTTATACTGTGTGCAGTGGGTTTCACACTCGCAACTACAGCAATGATACCAAACTGCCACAGGTATTTGAAATTGCTAGATCATAATATTATTTGCTTTCCAGTCATACTAAAACACGTTAGTTGTAAGAATATTTCGTCCTGTTACTCACAATGAGCTGAGTCAAATGCGCAGCTCAAAAGGCCCAACCAACTCTTTAGGGCAAATTCTGCTCACCTCAGTCATGCATGACTGTCTATTAGCGGACACCCTAGGAGTAAAAGAGCTTATACGTGGTTTTCAGATTTACAATAGAAAAGTGGTACGTAAAGGGTAAAAAAAAGCGAACACATAACATGTCCGGTAGATGGTGGAAATGAAAATATTAAAAGTAATGAGGTGCGTGTCAGTAACTTAAACGTGCGCTAAAGAGTTCACCGGCATGTTTCTATTATAGTACGTATAAATGCATCTGGTTGGAATTTTGGTACAGAGCATTTGATT